>JPKZ01001543.1:336703-420617 GCA_000803305.1 Toxocara canis
CTTCCCAACTCTCTCCTCCTCTCCCCCAAAAAATCACGGCGTATGAAAAAGACTTGGTGAAGCTGGAGGTATAAAATATTCAATGCATTGAATCAAATGGAAATGCCTGCTCCCTTCCAAACTTGGGTAAATTTACTTTGAATGCATAGTCGCTATGCTTTTTTGTTTGTTTGTTTGTTTTTTCGACATAATTCTCGCTGCAGTATCATTGACGCAGCGAAGAGGAGAGGGAGGTGAGGAGCGAAATGGCGTTGTTCATTATTTGCTGGTTTAGTCAAAACGATGACTATGGAATTCTTTATTTTTTCATAACTCTGAATTGGTTCAGTGCTGAGATGAACGGCTTTCATGCTATATGCATCATTTACCGAGAAAGATGCTTTGTGCGTCGCAAAGAACACTTGATTTGGTTAGCGAGGGCGTGTGCTGCTTTACTTAAGAATGCATTGCTATGTGCTTCGTTGCTATCGATTGAGCCTAAACGAGTTGTGTCTGCTTGGGGCTATGAGCGCACAGAACTACAACAGTTTTCTGTTCGCTCATGCATTTCGATAACAAAACTCTCTTCTCTTTTACAAACCAGCGAGGAATAAGTCTGGCCACTTTTATGAAGTTAGAAATGAGTAATGGTTACATTCCACAATCCCTCCATAAAGGAGATCTACGAGCTGTTTATTGTTTACTTGTTTCATGCCTCTCATGCACATCTATTATGAGTTGAGCATTGCTATTTGCTCAGCTTGTGCTAGCCTTATATTGCCTCCCACACCTTTCTTCATGCGCCTTTATAAATCTGCGTTTGAAAGGCACACTGAAGTCGCAACATGCCTCTGCACAATTGTTTTTCTGTACCGCTTGTTCGTCCTCATGTCCATATTTTTTCATTTTAATGAAGCTTGGTACTGGTTTAGCGTTTGAACCTCTGAAACTAAAGTTATTAAGCTTGGTAGGTATAACTTAAACCTCTGATCGATCCAGATGCATTCGCGCCCGTTCGGATCAATTCATGAAAAGCGAACTGACTGCATGACTGATGTGATCGATAATGCGATCTTACGACTTTATGATCTTTAGCTGAAGATCTTTATGAGCATTCCAATCAGCTAAAATATTAGTTCACCTCATTTCCGGTTCAGCATTTCACCAAGCCCACTGATGTGATGAGCACTCACCAAACGCCCACATCACGACAGAGCTTCTGCCGAGCATTTTTACCCGTTCAATCGTAATAAGGTATGCTAAAAATTTAAGGGCCATTCTAAGAAGAGACTCCATCTGGAATTTCTTTTCATGTTTAATTAGGAACCAGAAACCAGCAGGCTGTGTAGAAATAGGAATTTCTAATCAGCCGGATGCATCCCAACTTAGAATGTCCATGAAATTCAACTATTCCAGCAGTATGCTAAAAATTTAAGGGCCATTCTAAGAAGAGACTCCACCAGCAGGCTGTGTAGAAATAGGAATTTCTAATCAGCCGGATGCATCCCAACTTAGAATGTCCATGAAATTCAACTATTCCAGCATTGATGTCTGATGCAGTCTGAGTTCGCCGAAACTCTGAGCTTCTGTGAACGTTGACTGTACATTTTGGTGCTACTTGCATTGTTTCAAATCTTAAACCATCGGCTAATGAATGAAATGTTGAACACAGCCAAGCGGATGGTATTGTGATGAAATATTTATGACGTTTTTTAAAAAAAATGTGGCTGGTCTATATCAAATCCTCGCTAGTACAAAGAGATTATAGGAAGCAAACGAGAGGAAATTCTTTTATTTTCCCAACGTAAGGCTTCCTTTATGTTCGTTTTCGTTTGCTAATGCCACACATATATACCACGATCAGTACAACAACGACAACATTCGATGAGTGTAAAGTGTAAAGTGTAAAATATAAGTGTAAAGTTTTGAAAGATGTATACGAGTTTCGACAAAAATTGTTGTCTAGTTAGCCGTTTAGGTTCAACGAATATTTCAGATCGATGGAGTGTTTTTTTTTTTACGAGTGTAATTTCTTAAATACAGATTTTACTTTAGTTTTGCAAAAATATATTTCCTTTTTTTTTATAACTGAAAAACTATTTGAATCTCTTAATGTCTTTTACACACATTTTCGGCTAACGTTAGAAACTATTGCGTTGTATTTTTTGCAAAAACCAATGTGCTGTACAAAAAATTGAAGCATTTCATTTACGTTGGGGGAGAAAAATTATCGTTTTTTAGTCATGCTACTATCAAATGGACTATGATATCTTTATATTCTTTGCTTTTTTGTTTAAAAACGATATCTTCAAACATTTGACAAACAAAGGAATTAGTTCCAATAGTGATTTGTCTTGATGAACAATTTAATTTACTCGATCGGATCAGAAACATGGAATTGAATGATAAATGTTTGTTTCTTCATGATCTATTTAATAGCTATCACTCGATTAAAGGTAAGGGGATGTTTATTTGTTAGTTAACCAAAATTACCTAATAGAAACAATGTGATTGTATTGCAGTTAACATTATTATGAAATGAATATATGCGTACTGAAAACGTCAGAAATTACTCATGCAGTACGAACTCGTTTACATTCTTCCTCCTTCTAACAAGTATACGGATTTGCTGTCTCGTCTCACAAATTGAACTACCTCAACGTTACACACCAAGCAAAACATTACTACAGTGATGCGTCCATACAAAAGCAGACAGTGTGAGAGTTTATTCTGTTGAATTACACCGTGAAATCGGTCCATACGCCATTCACGTACGAGTTATTCTCGTTGCAGAAGGGGGATAATGTATCGAGGTGGTTGTTTAAAAGAATATTACCATGGAAGCGCATTCCCATCAACGAAAATCGACGATTTTGAATTTGGAACTTAGAAGGGACAGCAAATTGAACGAAAATCTATGAAGTATTCCGGTATGGCTTGTGTTAGCAGTACTGTGAAGAAGTTAGAAAAAAAACTATTTTACTGTTGTTCAAGAGTTTTGTAAAAGCATTCCTTCTTTTGGAATAGCACAGGCGAACATTAACGAAAATCTGTGTCAGCCATGATCGGATAGGTCTGACACTGTTGCAGTTTGCATCATTACATCCTGCGTCTCTTTGGCTTCGCTTTGGGAGCTAGCAAGAGTCTCATTACTCTCGCAAAGGAGGAAAGCGAGGAACGCTAGAAGTGAGAGAGGAGGAGAAAAGCATGGTATTCATGTATGGAGAGTGAAAACCAAAGAGCCTTAATGTCAAAGAGTGTTGTAATTTGTCAGCGACGGCTTGTATGCAGTTGTCAAAGCATTTTTTTGTTAACGATAATTTCTACGCTTACGACGGGCGATCAGCTGAACGGTTCTTTCGTTTGCCGTTTTGTAATGTCATTTTGATTGCGTGGATGAAAAATAGCACGCATCTCCAATGGCTTTGAGATGCTGAAGTAGTTCGAATAAAGAAGCTTCCATGAAGAAAGCTTTCCCTTCAAGCTGATTTCTACTCGCATACGAGTTGGCATCGGAGCTCGCGGTAAAAGATCCTGGAAGCAGTTGTTGCTGTTGGAGGGGTGGCAGGGATGGGGTGAACGGATGAAGAGGAGGAAGAAGCACTGGAATTGTGCATATGAATCATGTGCATAGGAGAAGGCACGCAAAAGCCAACCGTTTCACGAGTATTACTTTTTTGCACACCTTTGAAAGCGTTTGTTTAGCTCATTCAAACAACCTTTCAACAGCTAGTGCCCCAAAGCTGATAACATTTAAGCTGTTAATTGTTCGTACGTTCTTCAGTTGTTCTATAGGACTTGAGGAAAAAATTACTCGAACTAGATGATAAAACAATATAAGCGAAAGAGAATCAGTCAAAGTGAGGGATCGTTTAACTGGATTACCGTACTTTTGTCGTATATAGTTGTTCTGTTCTGTGCTTCAATTAAAATTTATTGAGAGTGTCACTAGTGCCACTTTAACTGCTCAGTTCGTTTGTACCATTTCAATAGTTGCTTTAAGATGAAAACGTGGCCTAACATGCTAGAAGTCTTTAAATTATTCCTCTTTCTTCGGTTGTTGATCGTCGTCGCACTGCAAAAGTTGATTCATTAAAACATTTTTAAATAACTAGTGAATCTGCGAGAACGGGCACATTGCGAAATAGTTTCTTAGACTCCATCGGTCGACTTTCTTCATACGGCAAGTTGACAATGGATTTCTCTCAGCTTGATAGCATTTTATCGCCTATAACGTCTATTTGTAATCCGACACTTCATCAGGGTCATCCATTTTTCCATTTGTAAATTAGCATTTTGAACTTCACTGACCAGATAGATGCACTGTTTCGATTCTCGGTGAATTGCAAGAGAGATGGCTATTTCCGGTTTGAACAGTTCGGTGCGGAAGTCTTGCAAATTCGTTTCACTTCCGCTATACTATCTCTCTGTTCATCGTTGTGACCGTCGATGCGAACTGCACGTATGCCTTGAGGTATGTGCACACTTTGTAATTTTATCATGTTTTGCTTGCGAAAGTTCTCGAGATCTTTCAGTTTATGCCACATCAACTTCCATAGAACGGAATAGACGAGATTCGCTATCAGTCAATTTTATGTTTATGACTGCAATTTGGGTTCCTTTTTGTTTTATCTCTTTTGATCGCTCGATTCACTGTCTTTATGTATTTTGTTCCAATGTCTTCATAAAAGCATCTAGGCTCACGTGTCATTTCCAATTTGGTTTCATAGATGATAAGAAGTCGCTTTCTTCACTTTTTTTTCTCATCAAAACTTTTCGGTCTGTTGGGCGATGCGTTCCCCATCGACTAGAAGCAGTTGATTTCGTTCTTAGTTCTTCGTTTGCAGCGATCCACGTCCACCTTTCGGCATTTTTGCTGATAGAGCCGTTCTGATGCTGGCGTCATCTCACTTCCATTTCATTCATCAAGTTCATATCTCGGAATGAATATTTCACGTATTATCTTTCACGCGGATTTGATGTTTAAATCTTTCATCGTGGTGCGACTGATCGATTTCAGCGACAGAGCTCTTTCAAGTTCTTCACAGAATTCATCAACTTCATCATTTGTCGCACTTGAGCGAGCGTATTCGTGAATGACGTCGCAGGTAACTATGGTTTCGAGCAAATACGTAGTCGCATCAACCGCAGCTATTGATCTTCTAAGGCGAAAGTTTAACATCGTTACAGCCGACTCTTAAAACAGTAAAACCAAAACGATCGATTTCAGACAGTATCTCCTTGTCTCGTTCCATTTTCATCATTCCAGTTGATCTCCAGCTCATTTCTTTCGTCGCGTTCTGTACAGGAAGAAATCATCGCTGTTTATTGGTTTTGTTATTTCTTCTCAAGTGTATTCTTTGACGGGTCCGCCCTTGCCAGCGAGTTGAGATTATAAGTACACACAACAATGGCGCTTGTTTTCTGTCGTTGTTTCGCACTTGACATTTGTGCCAGCATATTGTCACCCGATTTCCTTTCGACTACGAGATCACGTCAAGAGATATACAGATAACTAGAGCACAATTATCTACTTTGTAGTTAGCGCTAAGCATTCCCATTTACCGTGCGACAGCATGACTTCTCAGCTTTAGTAATCTTCGCCTTTGAGGGGATGAGAAAAAATGTTCTTTCCACTGAAAGATCAGCATCCATCTTGGTGTAGTAGCTCGACATCTATGCAGCTTAATGAAATCTGCTAGGGCATTCGCCTCGCTACTATGACGCTCCCACCGCCACTGTCAACGCTACGTCGCTTTGAGGCGATCAAGTGGGATTTCTTCAAAGCATTCGATGCTCCTTTATACACAGCATTGATATACTTACAACAAAGCTTCTACTATAAAGTAGTCTGATGATGCTAGCATAAATATGTGTGCGGTCATAGCGAGTATTCACTTTTGATGAAAATGCCCAAAAATTGAGAGAACGTGAAGAGACAATGAGGGGACAACACATTCGAAGCGTCGACTGATGCTCTTTCGACCTGATTCCCGTTTCGTGCAATGCATATTCCATTCGCAGTTGATTTCGGAGACTGAGGTCATATTCATAACAGATCTGTAGTCACTTCTCTTCACGTATTTGTTTCCCGTTATTCGCGATGTGCTGTCTACTTTTTGAAGTTTGCGAGCAAAAGTGGATGAACGGGACACATGAAAATGAGTCGCATTTTTTTTTCTCGTTATGTATGAACGCTCTTATTAATAAATAGTTGAAAAGTACTTCTTGAGGAAGGACGTTTCTGTAGCTTCGATCGTAGCCCTGCATGGACGTTTTACTTGCAATTTGCCTAAACTTTTTATAGGTAGGCTTGTACCTCAAGAGCTTAATTTTTGTAGCGAATGAAACAGAAGAATTGGGCAAGAATTGTGAGTGGAAATCAAGAACAAGCTTGGCTTTTTTGGTATGTAGGAGAGATATTTAGTAAACAGTTACTACCAGGCACATGGAAACAATCAGCCCTTGATTCCATATCCACCTCGCCTTCCATACCAGGCACAACATGCTTACAAGTTCTGCGTATTGTTTTGATTGCATGGAATAAAGAAAAAGCATTTTCATGACGAAAAGCTAGTGCGCATGCTTCTCGGTACTGCCACAAGTTTTGTAGCAAAACTGTTTGATTTTGGGCAAAGTTCGCTGAACAATTTTACGTTACATTTTTCGAAATTCCTGCAATTTTAAAAGTGGCCGAGTTCATGGCCGAGTTCCATATTTTACAAAGTCGCTAATACGAGAAAGCACCTGACCAAATTATGGTTACTTCTGAGGAAAATTGATTATTTGCTAGGGGCTCTGATTTCTTCACCTCTCAGTTCAAGCATTAGGTTGTCATGCAACGTCTGGCGGGGGAAAAAAACAAAAATTGCAATTTAGAGAACAATCTTATAAACTTGGGTAGTCTGGGTTTGGATATGAAATACGACTATTTTGTCTTGTGAATTACATTAAGTTTTTAAAAGTCGTACGGCCGATGCGTTCTTGTTTCGAGTTTTTTCGATTGTGTGCAGCACGAGCCGTCAAACCATTTTTATCGCGTACGATCTCTTTTTCTTTTCGCACCTCTTCTGCTCTCTCTTAACATTCCTGCAAAACACTGTATAGCTACTGCATAATTTTATAATAGTTCGCTTATCGACAATATGTTTCGAGCCTTCATTAAATGAGAGAAAGAGCGACTGCAGGAGATCGGGAAGATGCAATTTTTTTTTGTTACTTTGCCTGGATAACAGTCGAATGTTAATGAACGGCTTGCAAAAAGTCCTTTGAATGCTATGCCATCTTAAAGATGAAGTAAATGAACGAACGCTTCGATGTTCCGCTCATACCTTCGTATAATACAGCTCGACCACTTTTTTTTTGCAGTATCTGAAGCTTGCTTTCATGCTGAAACCGGCTTTCATAAGATGTCTTTTCTTCTTGCACAAACCTAGCTTTTCCAATCCCTTCCCACTCCCCATCTCCTTTCATTTCTTTCGCTATCAGCAAGAGCGAATTTTCCATAAAAGTTTAATTGTTAACTTTTGGTTTTTCTCCGAATCGTTTTTTCTGTCTATTTGGTCGCGTCCTTATGAGTTTTCTTTCTTAGCTTTGAACGTAATGAGTTAGCTACGCGTCGAATTTAATCTTTTTTTCCGCTATAGTCACTGATCACATCAACGCGTTTTAGCGCTCTTCGTGCAATTCACATGCAACTGAGGGGGATTGAAGGGCATTCAATTCACAGTCACGGATAATCCAAGCGATCAAATCGTTCAGAATTTTACTTTTAAGGTACGAACTGTAGAGTGATACTGTTCGAAATTTTAAAATAATAATAGAAATTCGAATGAAATTTCGATTATATGTGCATCGTGAGGTAAGAACTGTCAACACATATAAAAACATATATATATATATGTACATATATGCAAATATATGGATTTCAGATGTTTTGAATGTGCCTGAAATAGAATACCGTCAAAATATCGGCAGTGTACTTTAGCTGGATTTGCAAATAACAGGAATTGTGGAAACAGAGAACGAACAAATAATATGGATTTGCAAAGAACAAGAATTGTGGAAACAGAAAACGAAGAGATAATATCGATTTGCAAAAAACAGGAATTATGGAAATAGGAAACGAAGAAATAATATGGATTTGCAAATAACAGGAATTGTGGAAACAGAAAACGAACAATAATATGGATTTGCAAAGAATAGGAATTGTGGAAACAGAAAACGAACAATAATATGGATTTGCAAAGAATAGGAATTGTGGAAACAGAAAACGAACAATAATATGGATTTGCAAAGAATAGGAATTGTGGAAACAGAAAACGAACAATAATATGGATTTGCAAAGAACAAGAATTGTGGAAACAGGAAACGAAGAGATAATATCGATTTGCAAAGAACAGGAATGGTGGAAACAGAAAACGAACAAATAATATGGATTTGCAAAGAACAAGAATTGTGGAAACAGGAAACGAAGAATTAATATGGATTTGCAAAGAACAGGAATTGCGGAAACAGGAAACGAAGAAATGATATGGAAGTTTATCCGCATTGCCTGACTGCTTCGATGAATTCCTCTGTTTTTTTTTTTAAATAGAGAACTGCAATGGTTACTTTTCTGTTTATTTGTTTGCATATTGCGTATCATTGCTGTGCTGTTGGAAATGGCGAACACCTTGAAGCCACGGTAGCATAATGTGCAAGTAGGTCACCACCTTTTCTGTGATCACTATGCATTGTGTATATTCGTGATGAATACCAAAACGTCGATTGAACGCAGTTCGTTACTGCACAACTGGTATTCATCAACAACGAAATTACTACGTATTTGGAGGGCAGTTTGCGAAAACAACTGGTTTAATGCGTGTAGTCACCAAAGCATATATCGCGCCAACTTCCTGGCTCGCATTCTCACTCGTTTTTGCCCAAATGCAAAGAGCAGCGTTACCTATTAAAAGAATATATGCAAATCCTTTAGAATCTTTAAGTGCGTAATATTTTACAGGGACGTAGCGGCCTAGAACTCCCTACAAGAGGTGCACACACGTGCAGACTGTACCTGTTAAGCTTAACACCTCTGTCGTCACTGGTCGCGAAGTTAAAACTAGCTCACAGATCCGCATATATACGTACCAACAAACATGACGTCGTCAGTATACGATCTGCAAGTACAACTTTGCTAAGGCGGCTCCCATCGAAAAAATGCTGGGCAAATAACCTTGGGCTATATTTCATGCAAAGTTCGCACTGTTCCATGCAGTATGCCGGAAACGCGCAAAAGATCCTTCAATGGTTTAATGTATTGCTGTCGTGGATTGTTCATTAAATAGTGATAAAAACGGAAAGGGGCGCAAATGGGTGCCAGAGCGGCTACAACAACACCAATCAGAACTTTTCCAATTGTTCACAGCTAATGAAAAATCATAATTTAGCTTTTCTGCCATGAAGTCGATCTCTACAATACGACTTCAAAAGAAGTATAATCACAACGTCTGCAAAATGCACCCAAATTCTGAGCACTTCGAAGTGCCAACGGCACAGAGTCAGAGCACACTTGGCACAAAATTTTTGTCGCATACTTTTCGAATTTCATAGAGCTAGCTATAATGATAGGTACTGGAACACAGATAGCCACGCAGGGAGACATTCGCATATTAGCAGAAGCATGAAACCGCCATATTGTGCCCTGCAGAAGCAAAGCTGTCAAAGCGCAAAACAAATACATATGTTGAGTCTGCTTTGTTATGGCTTGCTTCATTCATATTTTGTACTGGTTGTCTCAGACAACCTCATTTGTCATGAAGATGGTCGCGTGAATAAGCATGATCCCTCCCGACGCTTTCGTACCACAGTGAGTGTTATAAGGTCGTCTTTAGATTCGCCACAAAACAGCTCATTTTCTCATGCTTCTTTAAGTGACTGTTTCTTCCATGACATCCTTGCCCTGAAGCAAAAACACCGTTTTTGCTTCCATGGTTTTCAAAAAATCCCTTCTCTAGGATGAGCGCTATCCTCGAAATATAGTTTTACTTATGTGTAGTATAGAAAACAATATGAACGTATTTTTCGAAGTCATAGTTCACTTCTGAATGATAAGCCTTCACAGCCATAAATAAGCTTTGTATCCTCTCACAAATATTAGAAGTTCCTCGTACAAGTTGCAGTAGGCCAGATTGGTCAAGATACGTGATTCCGAAATATGTGAGCACGCAATTTGGGAAAGCAGGGAAACGATTTCGATGATTCCATTTTTTTTAAAATCATAGCATAAATTAGTCGCCATCTTCCCCCTCCATTATGCAACATAACAGTAACGCATTAGTTGTTTACAGTTTCTTTGACAGTATGTTTTTAAGAAACCTGTAGGGGTGGATCAACATGATGTCAATATATTTAACATTTGTTGATTTCGTTATTTTCTAATGGCAAAACAAATAAGGTCACTCAGCTTTCCGTTTCAATCAGAGAACAGCGAGAAATCCGCTTTTCTGTGCGTTCAATGTGCAGCATTTTATTGACGCGTCCGCATGCTTTCACCTCATCGTAAACACGCTAACAGTGTGTGTATAAGTTGGAGAGCTTCTAATGAAAAGAACAGAGTATTTTTTGGCTTCATTGAGAGGGCGCAATTTTGGCCTCATCATAGGGAACGGAGGACGGCACAGACGCTATAACAACTTCTCGGACTAGTTGGAGCGGTGCATTATAAGGTTCTGATGATCTTTACCACTGGCCAGCTCTGGGTGATCGACTTTTTGTATCATGATTCATGCAAAACTCTGTTTTATAGTTTTCGGACACTCTTCATCGCCATTGGCGTAAAAGCCATTCCTACGAAATGCCAGTTCCTGAATGAGCGTCTGTAGTAAAGGCTGTTTTAGTGAATGTGTTATCATCGTCAGGCAGTCCTCCATGTTTAAGTGTTTTCGAAAGCGTTACAGATCCTCAGCGATAGAGGGGCTGCCTTGGCAAGAAAGATCGCAAACGTTGCGAATGTAGTTTTTGATCCATTTCTGATCCATAGGCGTTGGTCTTAGGGCCAAATCAAGAAATCTGTATCCAATAAAGAAAGAAAACAAAGGGAGAAAACACGAAGAAATAGCGCAGTTCCATTCGTCTAAACGCGCCAGTGCACCAACCATGAAAATTACATCATCAAAGCTTCTGAAATCGTTTTGCACAGAATGCTGACGACAGAGTTTGTTAGGGTTCATCATCACCACCGACCATTGCGAAATTCTGAGTCGTAGAAGAACGACCGCTTCAGGTACCTGAGGTATCCAGGATTGCTTTTTGCCGGTTTGTAGGTTTTTCGTTTCGATATGACCGTGCAGGTACTGTCTCCGTTTCCTTTTATTTTGCTCTCGTTAACTTGCTCTTGTTCTTACCGCTCGAGCCTTCAAGGCGATGTCTCGATGCTACTGAGGCAATCGCATGCGGAGCACAGCCATTCCCTTTGGCTGTTTTAGCTTGTTGTTTTAACTACCACCCGTTAGCTGGGCTGTCAGTGGCATCGTAGGAAGCAGCCGGGAATTGAACGCAGGTCTCCCCGCATGCAAAGCGGGGGCTCTACCACTGAGCTATTGCCGCCCGTTTCCTTTGATTTTACTTATCAAAAACTTCTTGCTAACGAAAAAATTTTGTTTTAGATTGGTTTGCGTTTTTTTCCACCAATTAAATTTATTTGAGAGTTTACAACATCCGAATAGTTTTTGTTGTTCGTTTCAACAAATTTTTCCTTCTATGTGAGACTTAGCACCTCCCCTTACACATGTCCAGTTCGGAGCTAGTACTTCCTGCATTCATTGTAGCTTAACTCTAAAGTATTTGACAGCAGTAAGGTGTTGTCGGGGGGATGGGGGTCGAAGCCTTCTCAGCGTAGCACTGTTCTCTTTCCGAGAGGATCTGATGTGACTGTTTTGGACTCTGTTTGCCGCCATTTGATTTTCGCACGATTGCTAGACGAAAAGAAAGCAGAACGCAGAAAGAATTGCAGCATTTTCAGTCAATCATTTGTTAGAGGTCAAATTACTTAACTGGACTTATAGATTAGTTAGGCGCCTGCCAGTAACGCTACTTGCATCGTAAATACCTCTGTTTCAGCCGTCCGTTTATAGGAGCGAAATGGTGGTGCTCATTCATTTGGTAAACAACGCACCACGATGAGTTCAGATTTGATGAAATATTAAAAGTTGTTTGCTAA
Organism: Toxocara canis; assembly: GCA_000803305.1. NCBI lineage: Eukaryota > Metazoa > Nematoda > Chromadorea > Rhabditida > Toxocaridae > Toxocara > Toxocara canis. The sequence continues at coordinate 348,885 of JPKZ01001543.1, forward strand.
CTAGAGCACTTGTTTACTCGTTTCGTATTCTGAAAAATCTTGTACTATTTTGACCACTATCGTCGTTAAGATTTACGTGACTTTAAATAGGTTAGGGTGTGAATTGCTGTAACAAGGATAAATAGTAGGAAGGTTTAGACAGGCGAAACATTGGTTAAGGTGATGGGGTACAGTCTAGTGCTTCTTGTAAGTTTTCCAAAGCTGTAATCTATCCTTCGATTACTTTAATTACTCATTTGCAGTATTTTTTTCAAGTCTGCAGCGCCATTTTTCAAATCGAACTATTCCTCGCATGTGCTTATTACTGCTTTCTACAAATAGGCTGCTTCGCCGCTCAGAGATAGCTGGATTAGCTGAAATTCTAAATTCAGAGGAAGACTTCATTTGGATCAGAGCCTATCACAACGATTCGCTTTTCGTTCTTTTTTTTTTTAGAATAAAATCAAAACCAAACGAAACAATTCGCAATAATCTTCTAAACTTTGAGCGCATTTTTTTCGCAAACGGAATGTGCTGAACTCTTTGCTTTGAGACGCTGTGCTGCAAAATGACTCTTTTCTGTATATCAGTTTATAGAATTGTTCGTGTGGTCAACAACGAACGGACTCAATTGCAAGCTTTCGTTCTGAAACGTTAAAATCATGCGCATATCAAATTCTACTTCCTAGTTTTTACCATATTTCTATTATTTTTCATTTGCAACTATTCGAAGCTATGTGATAAATCAACATCTATCGCATGTTTAATGCTCTAAATAATGAATGCGTCTGAAAGTAATAATCGATTGAAGAGATTCAAATGAAATAGCAGTTCTGCTAAGCGAAATGTCGATCTGATTGCTGTCACAGAGTTTGCATATCGTATGGCGAGAAACAATTTCGGAAAGCTAATTCCCTTAAAAAAAAGCGCTTCCAGATATTGCGTTTTTCGAAACAAAGAGCATTGTTTAACCGAAATAACAAAGGCAGTTGTTTTCACTGATTCATTCAAAATGCCACCCATACCACAACACACAACACAAAACGATCTCATCGAATATTTAAAAGAGCACGCCGCCATGAAGTTTGAACGATTTGATGTGTTTTTTGACGAACCGATGAAGTGTTAAGCACATTTTTATTCGGTTAATTCCATGTCTATAATAATTTTTCAGCTCTGATCTCTAATGTAGGAGAAAAAATTCAGAAAAAAAAATTCTTATGGCATGCAGAAGTTGTTTATGTTGAAAGGATCGGCTCATTTTTCAGCGTTTTTTTCCTCCCCTTCCGCCCCGCTCCCGTATCTCCCTTACATGTACTCCTTAAAAAGATTCTGTCGCACCGCCGGCTCCCTTCTCGGAAGTTCTCTCTCTCCTTCCGAAGGCTGTTTGTGAATTTGAAATTAGAAAACGTTGCGCACCAATTTTTTCAACATAAAACATGTGGAAATCTACGCTCATATGTCCAAAGCGTTGGGGGTAAGGGGCGTGTAAGGCGCGAAGGTGAGAAACGAGAATTGTCTATCTCTGCCTTCGTAACGATGCAACGTAGAGGGTGGATTTTAGCCTTCCCTTCCTCCCCCCATCTTCATCGAACCCATGTTTGCTTCAGCTTTGTTCCTAACATGGGTGAGTCCACTGGTGTACCTGGGATTATGAAGGAGGGGTTGGGACCTAGTGGTGCAGGTGGTCCAGGAACAGAAATAGAATTCAGGAATTTTGTGTGGTGGGATTGTGGAGGAAATTTGCGCTTTCTAGGGGGGAGCTATAACGGAAGTTTCATAACGTATACGAGATGCTTTGAATGAGATGATAGCCATCAAGGTGATCATGACAGCAATATACGATCGTAGTATTTTTTTTTGCTGGGTGGTCATATAAGATGAAATAATTTAAACGATAAATTGCAGGGATTGTTGATGGTGTTGTTGGGACGGGAAGTGTATCACTTCGGTGGAAACCTGCACCAGATATGGTCGCCGTATTCATTTTGGGAACATGTGTGGCAGTGAGTGCAATACTTTTGATCGTGCTCGCCCTCTATTGCCTTATGCAGTGTTGGCGACAGCGAGCCCGTTCTGCATCCGACAAGTGCCTCACCAAATATTCCGGTTATACTTTTTTTAACTCGTTAACTGTGGTATTCACTAAGTCAGCTCACAATGTTTTCCTACGAGTATAGCGCTGCTCGTATCCATTCCAGCGGTCCGCCGTTGTCATTCATCAGTTCTTTTCTTCTTTCTTCTGATCACATTTTCGTCCCCACTCTTCAAAAGCATTGTTTAAAACGTTCAGCCTTACACCTTTCTCACCGTTAAAGTGTGATCTCTACCGTCTGGGCGCGGATACCTTTATTTGTTGGGCTGCAAGAAAGCAATTGTTATATAGTTAGTATTCTAAAAAGAGAGTGTGTCGGCGCAAATTTAGTATCGATCATCCACATATTTAATTATTCAGTTTTCTTCTTTTTCAGTCCCGTTATTTCCTCAGTTTCTTCTATTTTAGCCCTCAGAAATTCTCGAAAACACCGCAGTCAATTCCTATCTCCCCCTTTCTCCGGGCTCTAACTAGCACATTTCATATGAGCGGCCTTTGAAATTGATGCATTATGATTTCTTATGATTTATTATAGGTGCCGAAGATTCTAACTCCTCCCCCATCAATCCACCGCATAATCCGTCCACGTTTACGCTTTTCTCCGAACCGATATCGCGAGCACTATAAACCTCCCTGCTCTATTTCGAGGTTCAAGGGCATACATTTTGCACCAGTGATTCCCAGTGAATGAATTACCCTTTCAGAATATTATAGTTATCCTCGCTCAGCGCATAAATCAGTCGCAAATCTGAAAGGCGAAGTATGCTTTCGGTGTGCTATCGTAAACAGTACTGCAGTCCATAATACAGTGCACTAACTGCTGAAATGAGAAAAGATCACAGAAATTAAAACGAAATTACTGCAATATCTTTTCTTCTATAAAAATTCGTTGTGTTATATCCTGAACACATTTGGTATCCGAAGTATCTGAGCAAACGAACATCTGCATTCCAATTGTGTATGCAAATGGAGGCTTTTTATGCGCTCTGATAAATTTGCTAATTGCAAAGCGCATTATGGAAACATCGTTCTTCTGCGCGTGTCTTTCTGGGTGTGCGTAGCTTCTTCTTGGGAACCACTGAACCGCTAGAGTTGCAAAATTTAGTAAACAAACACTCTAGGGTCTCAAGTACTCGGTTTCAAACCGATTCATCAAACCTACGGAGAGCTATAACTCTCTGGAAGGACTATGAAATTTGCATACTTTGTGAACCGCTCCGGTTAGCTACTTCATCAAGAGGTCGCAGAAGAACAAATCTTTGTTACAAGATTTATCCATGTGTTTGGGACGTAATAACGTTTGAACATTTTTTTACTTGCGGATGGTTTTTGAAACCGGACGGTTTGATGCCTGAGTTGCCAAAAGGCATGTCGTGCTAGTCCGTTGGCGCGCTTCCTTACTTCTATGCTGCTTAGCGGAATTGGTCTCTAATTCAATCATCAACGGAATGAAATGCCAAGGATAGAGCAGATTCCGTCTCCCGTCGCAGTTGACTGATCGAGTGGCCTGCGGAACGAGCGTAAGCAGACGAGTTCAGTTTGCCGGCAGTGGAGGATTATGGCAACGCTCCAGTGGGCAACGCTCCAATTCAAGCGCGCAAACAATCCAGTAGGAGGATGTACAGACGAGCATGCACTAGCAGTTGTTAATGTTTAGCTGATACAGTTTGCTAGAGATGAATCTAGAGGTGGAGCAGAACAAATTGGCTAGTTTCCAAAGGTTTTCTTGCGGTGAACGAGTTTGTTGTAAGTCCAGTGCTGAATGCCAAATGATTTTTATGGTGAGTTGCGCTAGGTGTGCTGATGAGCAGCGAAGAGGAAGCAGATGCAGTTGCGTGAAGTCCTCCCACTAGCATCAGTCGATTAAAAGAAAATATTACACCTTTTATTGAAATTAGGCGACTTGGATTACCATAAACCAAGTTGAAATCAAGTGACTTTTATCACAGAAATGCCGCTCACCGGCGTAATGAACTGATTTGTTGACGAGCACATCGTCCTATTACCGCTGTAGCTTGAAGACGAAACGAAGATAATTGCTGAAGCGATGAAAAATAATAAACAAAAAATTTCAGTAAACGGTTCCCGACACTGCTTCATTACAAAAGTGATCTTTTAATTAGCTGCTAAGAGCAGAGCCGCCTTCTGCAGCGCTTCATGCGACTTCCATAACAATTAAGTGTTCCGTCATCGCAAAGGAGCACTGCGTCATGAATATCTACAACCTATCAGCACATCGTCCCAAGACCGTCTAGAATGCTAGTTAGCCTTCGTTCTGCCAACGGTAGTGAACGATTCCGCGTGACCATTTGCACGGGTCGGCAGTACGAACCGTAAGCCGTCTGGGAGCCTGTTGGTCCGAAATAGAGTCGCATAGTGAGTTAAGGTGTTAGGCAAGGCAATCGCTAAAAATGAGTGCTGAATCGATGGGCTGTGCTCTGTTTTATCTTGTCGGTACTTCGAGAAATGTACACCCGTGAAAAATTCGGAATCAAAGATTCGATTTGACTCGGTTCGATGTGCCAATGACCGATTTGAAGCTCTTTAAGATTATTCACCTTCTCATTGACCACGCTGCGAGATTTTGACGTTTTACGTGGTTTGTCAGTTGTGCGACCTCTCAGTGCGCTCGCTGCATGACGTGAATGGGCATGGTTAACTCAGATAGAACGGCAATCATAGATTTAGCTGAATAAACATGCACGAAGAAGTGCAGCATTTCAGAACAATTCAAATGCCAGAATTATCAACAGTTGTTCCTTAAAAGATATCGTTTTTTTTTTCAAAAATACGATGAAAGTATCTCATTTTTATATGATGAGGAAAAGCTGTGTGCATAAATGTCGGCAAATTATAAAGTGTTTTCGAGAGAGAGGCCTGCGTTTTTAGCATTGATTCGTTTAAAAAATGTACTCTCTTCAGGCAAAAGAATAATTGTGGAAGTGTCAGCGGTTTGTGTTTCAACGATGATTTAATACAACTAAGTAGTGGTAAAATAGTGGCTGGTTCGTGCTTAATTGATTTTTCTATCAGTTTAATAGCTGTTTCGAAAAAGACAGTGGATTTTGAAAAAGGCCAAAAAGCACTTTGCGAAAAAGAGAACGCTGACGGCGCGATTATTTCATAGATTAGGTTACTTTCCTCGGGGGTGCTCTCTCCTACATTGGCGCATTTGTATTACACATTTGTCATGAGCGCATTGCATCGTAACCCTCCTATGTTTGACCGATAGCTCATGGAAGAAGTAGAAGCACGAATCCAAATGCACACCGACAGCTCTTCGCCCAAAAGCACTCAGAGCTTTCAGTTTCCTTCAGCGTTTCCCAACTGCAGCAAATTCAAATCATCAAGGCGAACAAACTCCAGTTTTGCGATTCGTGAGCGGCAAAAGTGGAACATGCCACCATACTACTGTGCTGCAGCATTTGAATCACGCGAGCATATACACTTTTCGGGAATTTTTGCAAGCCGTTGTTTCCAAATCAGATTTTGCGTGAGCAAATTTTGTACCTCATTATTTTTGGACTAAAGCTTTACGAGCTATGGACCTTAGACCAAAACGCGTCTGATACTCGCGAGAATAAAGCAAAAAAGGGCTTTCAGTGGGCGCGATTACCGAGGGCACTAGAAGAGCTGAAAATTTCGCGTTTTTAGACAGCTCTGCTGAATGTTTTTCGAGATTTTGGTCACTTTTGATGCATATCAACCGTCTGGCTACAGGTGACTGCTTAGAAATCCTGAAATCTGAGAAGAGACCTTTCCGTTCCTCTCCTGAATAGGGAATAGATGTGTTGGTCGAGTCGACAACATCCGGTCAACACTTTGGCAAATAGGCTATGTGGTACAATAACATGACGCCTTGTTCATACTTTGTCGTATGAGATGGATAGATCTACTTTTAAATGATAATATACGCCTGGCCATTGGGAAATGTCACTTTTTCTCATTATGTGTGGCAGAAGAAGGATTTATTTGCACTTGTTATACGTGCAGAAGTTTTCATTCTTGAAATAGAATTAACTCATATATTAATCCAACTTAAAACACTCTCGAAACTATCTTCATTATTGGCGCACTTTTTATAAAAATTTGAAGAAATTCATTGGAAGTTTGCAACTTTGATTAACAAAGAATTTCGGTGCTTTGCTAAATTTCGCTAATTTAGTAGCACCGTTTTGCGTACGCGACTGGGAATCACAGGAATGTATCGTTATCTCAATTTGAGTTCAAACAGTAAATAATAAAGTGTACAAAAGGAAATCTGTTCACAGAAATCCGTTCTTCGTTGGAGTCGTTTGCGCCTCACGAATGAGCAATGATCGATTTTTTTTTGAATGGCTTGGCTTGGATTATTCTTTTCGAACAGTTGCTGTCTCGTATACAAACCGAATGATGAAGTAAGCCCGAAATGAACAGCTTTCCTAGGAAGTTTTCTACAATTAACGAAATAAAAAGACTACAACGTTTGTCGACTCAAAAACAACCGATAGGGATGAGAGCAAACGAAGGAACACATTTACTAATGCTCATTATAAAGGAAACAACTAATTCATTTCGGGCTTCAAAGTCCATTGAAACGCTTTCGTCGTATCCTCGTTTTCACTGAAACAAACAGAGGATGATGACGTAACGAAGATACACGAGCAATAGATTACTTCTGACGAAAGAACCGAAAAATGATTGGTCTCTTGAAAACTGTTTCTGATTTTGATTGTCGCCGCGAGAATAAAAGTCTTATTGGTATATTTAGCGGCTATTTGTATGTAACTTAGATTCTCATTGCGTTTCTGCAATATTTTCATGCATTTTCGCAAATATGTACTCATGAAGCACATTATGATAACACCTTCTCCGTGTTTAACACAAATTTATGTTAACGGCTTTCTTTATTCACATCTTATGCCTTCTTCTATGCGAAAGTTTCAAATCATAGAGCAATTGTCCAGCGTATAAGCATGATCAAACATAATTCGGCTAACGATTTATCATTTACAGCTATAGCCTGGAACTGTTATTTCAACAATAGCTTTGACAGTGTGCGTTTACAAAAAAAAAAAGAGAGTGAATTGATAGCTGCAACAAAAAGCTCCCTTGATGATAACGTTCACATCAACATGTTTGTTTTCAGAACTTCCTCTCGGCAATGCGTGCCGCCTGCCAATTATCAAAATCAATGGCGCTTCTAGCTGCTCGATGGTCAACGATTGCAGTAAGTTCAAAAGCTTTGCATCTCTTGCACTGTGCGATTAAGGGAGCCGTCTAAAATTTACGTAATGTAATGTTTTGGCATTCGACATTTGCGCTTTATGTGTTTACAGAATTTGAAGAATGTGCGACGCTAAGTTGACGAATGGGATATCCCGTTGCTCTGCCTTAATAAATTGCTTGGACAGCCGAATATGTCCGTTTTAATGGTACTCTTGTTAGCCTTTCATATCCTCATGAGAATATCCTATACACGAGGTCGAAAGGTTGAAGTGTAACGAAGCTGAAATATTCGATGCTTCCCACGTTAAGTTTAAAAAAAAATATTACGCCTAGCAATTTTAGCTAGCAAATGGTTACGCCACTGCATTTTGTATCAGCTACCTCGTCCAAGCAGTTCTGATCATATTCTTTTCCCGCAAGGATCTGGTTAACTAAAGTCCACCATATATTTTCTTTTTCTTTTTTAAATTAGCCTACAGATGCTCCATTTGGATGGAATGCGAGCTTAGCAGAAGTTTATTTTCCCATCGCCGCGAGCAATATGCAGTTTCTGGTTTCTGATCTTTTTCCGATATGCATTGTTTCTTGAAATGTTATAGGGCTCTCACGCTTCTAAAGCATTTTCTATCTCCAGCTGTGATTGGCTATCCTCTAGTCCTCTAGATTATTTATTGTCATGGTCATTCGCACTGAATGCATTATTCAGTTGAATGCCCAGTTAAGAAATATATAGAACGTATTGCCTTTAAAGGCGGAATTCGTGTTGTATGCACGAGTGTGTGCGGCGGTATAAATGCTGTACGTGTGTCTCACCATTCTTTGGACATTAATGAAACCGGTTGGCCCATAATCAGAATAACGAAGTTGATTGGCATCAGCTCATCTGGTAGAATCGTTTCGCTGAACGTCACTTTTTCTTTTTCTTCAGAAATTGTTTACTAACATAAGTCGGATCGATTACAGCATCTTGAAATGTTTGAGTAACAACAGTGGGAGTAAATGCGATGCCAACGTCGTACTGAATTTCAGTTTTCTTTGCTGTTTTACGCGAACTGCTCATTTAAATTTATACTCATCGGATGAAAATGCGCACGGCAATGCTGACGCAGTATACGCTTTGGCAGCTCAACTGTCACACCAAACGACTCCATAAAGTGCTTGCAAAGATGAAAATCCAGATTTTATTCGATTACATTCCATCAAATTTTATTTCAATAAACCTAGTAATAAAGACTTGTTTTTCTGCGCTTAAATTCAACTGATATGCGATCCGATCGGTCGTAAGACGCATTTAAATTTTTTGCTGTCTTTCATGAATAGGTGTTTTTCTAAAGCGTTTCAAAGAACTAATCTAATTGATGTTAACTTGCTGTAATGCTGTTTTGCGCACAGGGTAGTTTTGGTTCGGTCTTCTATTGGATGAAAAAGATCGAATTCGTAATGCATATATTTTTAAACGTTTTACTGTTGGACACATTGTTGGGGTGATCTATGCATGGTAATAAAATGCTCAGAGTTAATTTTGATAAAATTCCTGAATCAGTAAATCCGTGACCATTGTAATTACGTAATGCTGTTGAGTAAGGTGCTGATCATAGGCCATTGCCTATGTGCGTTTAGGTTGTGAAGCGCTCGACTGTAATGCTTTATATACGGACAGATTGTTAGATTTTTTAAGTGCATTTCATCCAGTGCATTGGTAGTAGCAGTACCGATCACTTGCGCTCCATGGAACTTCTTTTTAGGGGCTAATAACGACTAACCACCGCCGTATTCTGTTGAGCATCTTGCCGGTAAGAATTGTCACGAATTCGTTTAAACGGCTGTGGACCTGCGCGGCACAGGAATTTTTTAGTGAAGACACAAGATGACAAAGACACTAGTGAGAATATTAAAATCCTCGATGTGCGTGATAAAAGATTTCCTATATGCGGAACCAGACATGAACATATTTTCTATCTGTTTTTCGCGAACGCGTGGCAAAATGAAATCGGAATTATTATGCAGAACATTCAATAAAACCAGCATGTTAGGAACAAATAATCAAAGATAATAAACTATAGAAAAAACAGAGTTGTAAGTGTGTCTGAACAAATGTCTTCATGAGATAAAACATCACACAGGATATGAGCGATGATATGGAGTAATTGAAATGTTTATGTTTAGAAAGTCTTTATTTGCTAGAGTAGGAAAAATCAATTTGCAACATTGTTCTCTGAAAAATTTGATTTCAAAGAACGATCTCGATCGCGATGTAGGGTTGAGTCAGGTGGAGGATCGTTAAGCATTTTTCTCGAATTCGTTATAACAACCTAAAAGTCGCTTTCGCACATCAACATCTGTTTGTGACAGAGGTAGAATGCTGCTTTAATCACATTGCATTAGATTTTTTTGTAGAGCGATGACGCAGAAAGGATCTTTGTTTAAAAATGATGCCAACATTTTTTTTTTCAGTGGAAGCCGAAAAGAATGACGACATTGATAACGACCAATGATTTCATTACTTTAGGATGACGCTTGCTGTAAAAAATTTTCTTCTAGTTGCTACCATCGATCATTTGTCTCGTTCTGCATTGCTCTGGTTTTTTCCTGTTCAGTTTTTGCCACTTTGGTTATACGTAAACACTCTGGAGTAACTCAGTGCAGCAATTATGATTTCTTTAGTTAACGGAATTTCGTTAGAGAATTTTTAGTTAATTAGATAATGGAATAGTTATTGGAAAAAAATTAGTGGAATTAGTTAATTTTAGTTATTGGAATTAGTTGATGGAATTTTTTAGTTAATGAAATCTGGAAAAGTTGGGAAAAATTTAAATTTTTTCGTAGATTTACATTTTTGGTTGCATGAAAAAAGCTGAAATATGGTTTATGGATAAATTCCGCTAAGGCAAAGGGCCGAAGACTGCTGCAATGGTAATCTGCACGTGAAATGATAGTTTGCTCTTAAGTGCGTCTTCAATACAGAAATGCATCTGAAGCAATTCGAAGTGAAGTGGCGCTCACTCTAATGATGATCTATATAGGTTATTTTCTGCAAAAGTGCCTCACGATGATGGCACTTTTAAGTACTGTAATCACGCACTGCACTATTACAGTACCTTTATAAACTTGTTTCTGTCCTACGATATTATCGTTAAAAACCACAAATATTTTCGCTCGAATATTTGCGTCAAGTAATTTCTGGCCGTCTATAGGGTTCATTATCGCAAAAGAAACTAGTTTTTTGTGTGGCGAATGGCTCAGTCATGCTCAGCTCTTTTATAATTTTTCACCTAGGCGGGGATTGATAGTTACGAGTACTTGAAAAGCTCTGTGATGATGATGATTGCCGACTGCTTCATCGATGATAGTCAGCTATCGCGCAAAAGGGCGTGACATTTGAAAAAAAGAAAGATCGGAGTATTTTGTATTCTTCATATGTCACAGTTTCTTTTTCTTTCCATCGCTGACTTCTGCAGGTCTTACTCCCCATGCAAGCAAAAAAATTCGTATTGACGATTTCGATTTGTTTATACGCTTATCTTTTATAGGCAACGTTCAGCATATATCTGGCCGAATGCACAAACATGTTAATGAGCATTTATTTATTTGGTTTTGAAGGCAAGTGGAAATGCGCAATAAGGGACTGAGTTTCGAAACGTGTGCCCTGACAAATCCGCTCTTCAGATCAAGTGATTGCGCGAACGCAAAAAATAGTTGTTGCCTGCTTAAAGATATATCGCTGATGTTGAATGATCACGTGATTACAAAGGACTCATGGTTAAAATTCGTTTTTTCCTTGTTCAGCTTCATTTCTGGCCGATTTTAAAATACGGTAGCAAGCGCTGATCATGCAAAGCTTAGGAAACTACCAAGTTTCCATTTCTTCTCCCAGGCGTAGGTACTGACAGATTCGCATAGGGGATCGCTCTGGGAGATAGATATGCGTGTTGAATTCTCTAATTTCATCTTCAGTAGCACTCAAATTAAAACTACGGCACAAGCAACAACACATCATAGTCAGACAAATACGAACAGATAAGGCTTTACCACAATCAGTGTTGCAAACGCAAGCTTATTGAAGCTCACTTAAAAGGTGGGCGAAATTTGGCATCAATATGAGTTGTGCAAGAAACTGTTCGTCCATCTGTCGATTTGCATCGTTAGAAAATCTTTAATCCTTAGAGTTTAAGCACACAATTAAATGACGTGGAAAGGCAAACAGGGAATGCCATCGGTTAATGACGTTTAATTATTGTGCGGTGCTCTACTTCACGTAACATGTGGAACTCCAAGTGCTCAGTCACTTTAGAAGCTTCGAATCCTTCCCATATCAAATTCATCGTACGTGGCATTCGATCACAATAAGCCACATCGTTTACGTAATCTGTGCGGTGCAGTTTAACAGAGTTCGACTAAACTGAGTATGCTTGCTTGTCTTTTTATGTCGTTTTTATGAAAAATAAATGCATAATTTCCCTATCTCTGGCCCTTTCAGAAATACGTTCCGAAACAGTGTCATAACTCCTCATCAGTTTTCTTCTATTCTTGTTTTCGAGTGATCAGCAAGGTTTGCTTCATTTTTGAGTAGTAGCCTCGACTTGTCATAATCACGGCATTCATGAGCTAAATAAATTTTGCGCATGCAATTTTCATCCAAAAGGAATGCTTTTCATACTCAGTTATGATAAATGCATTTCGAGATGGTCGCCAAGTGTCAGGAAAGTACAGTGCATTCCCTTTTTACTGCCGATCACTATGTTTCCTTCTTTAGTGTACAAGAGCTAAGTTACTTCAATGGAAGAGTAATGGCGTTGCCTTTTCATGCGCTATGTGAGATTTACTTTGATGCACTTTTACTTTATCTCAAAATCGTATTAAGAGACCCACCATATCTGCCCCTTATACCGGTCTCGATTCGCAGCATTCGAGGTAGGGATCAGAGAATTGAAATCGGAGCACATCGACTCCTCAACACCATCACCGTAAAGGGATAAATGGCGATAATCTCTGCTTATAAGTGGCGAAACCACAAAAACTTTAAGGAGATTAAAATGTGAAGACAGTTTCCATCACCGAAATATTAGCGTCTTCTGAGTGAAATCCTCAATGGTATGGCTGTTGATTTGGGGACATGACTTTCATGTTTCTTAGAACCGCACCTCTCAGATCACTTCCCACAACGAAAACAGCAGGTTGTGTATATGTGTATATTGTTTAAAGGGTTTGTGTATATGTGTGTATATCGATAGTATATTGTTTAAAGGGTTTATTCAAATAATCGTTTCCGGATCCTCTGGAAGGGAACCCGACTTCGGAAAACTTTTGCCTGGAAAGCCTACTTAATAAGAATTTTCTCGTGAACGTAAAGAATTTTTGCGCAGATTACGAAAATTGCAAAAGAATCATTCACGGAGGTTTTATTTCTAGCCATATGTTGGTCCTTCACGTTTGCCATTTCAGACGCCAACTTTCAGACACCTATTATTTAGTTTTGCTACTAGTCGAAAACAGGTGGAAAGGCCACAGGTCTACCATTATATGCGCATTGGCCACTCATCCATTAAATCTGCCACTTTCCTAATCTGCTCACAAATAGCAATAATTCAAGTTTCATACCTTCAACTGCCTCTTCTCTGGTTTCATTTTTTTGCGACTTGATATGATTTTTCTCAAGGTTCATAAAGTGGTTCGAAACTGGGATAAGAGGTAGCCTTAGGGTGCAGATTAAACTCCATGAGTCCGGCATCACTGATTCATATAGCAAAAATCGCCTGACAGGCAGGCAAACACACACATGTGCTTACAGAAATCAAAAGTTGCGAAAGCGTATGTAAAGAGCGTTGGGCGAATAAAGGTTCCTATGAATGCCATGACACTCTCCTACAAATGTCGGATGTGGAAGCTGTATTTTCCTTGGCAAATATAAAGTAGAGCTCTCTCGTCAACCAGATTATTGTCTTTTAAAAAAATGACGTCCAAGAAATTCGAGACTTTTATTTTGCGAAAATTAAAAATTTATCGGTTAAAAATTGAGGAACTTTGATTTCTATAAACTCATGAATAAGTTGTTCTATCTTTCATTGTAGCTCGTTTTCGACAACCAACAATTTTGCATTGCCGTTTTGCGTATTCTCATAAATATTCCTAGACGGCCAACTGCGAGTATAGATTATTACACTGAATATTAATGTACGAAAGCTAATTTTCTTCGTGTTTTTCAGAAAAAAATTCTTCAACTGCCTGATTTCGTGTCAGATGAAATCAAATACTATTCCAATTATAGTCGATGTGTATGAAAAATTGCTTCTTAATTTTCAGTGAGGCTGTAAAAAAACACTTCAAATTCTGCGCGTTTGTAAATTTAATGGTTTAGGTGAGAATGCTGTTCTGTCCCCTCATTTCAATATGCCATCTTAAACTTTGCTATATTAAATCACAAGATAGCAAACCATGGACGTTTCAAGCAATTCTTCGAGTTAGTTGAACATACAAGTCTACCTAGATTTTTTCTCACAAGCTTTCTTCGTTTCATCATTCTTATCGAAAATATATGAATTTTAGGATAATGGAAATCTGATGAAGAAATACGGTCATAAGTTGACCGTTAATCGCCTCGCTAATCTCTTGCTAAGTACCATTTCGCCTTATTGAGCCATGATCTTCGACGATTTCTTTCGCACTAATACTTCATCAATTCCACGAAGATGCAGCTTAGATGACACTTTCTTTCTTTATGCTCAAAGCATTTGTCCATAGGCGTAGTTAAAAGTCGCCAAAAAATTGGGCTAGAACAGTAGGGAACGATGGCAATTCAGGTTATGTGAATTAGCTCTATGAAGGCGATGGTCGGTATCAATTTTTGCAGAAAAATCCTATATTCTGTTTTATTACATGTGGCGAGTAAAATGCTTTCCGATACATTCATTAGGTGCGATAGGAATGAGCTAAATCAGCCATACTTCTTCGATTGATTAGCGAAACGTAAAAGAGATTGTTAGGTGAATGACAGCCGTGAAATAAATTTGTTTGTTTTTTTTTTTTGCATTCCTTGCTTGGCAATGGATTGCGAAAAATTAAGGAAAGTAGTTGCTTATTCGAAATTAGTCAGCTTTGATCGTGACTGATATCGACTTTTAGGCACTATTCATTCTTGAATAAGCTTGTAAGAGCGATATGAACAAATAAAAGCATTTCATCCGTTTGAATATGCTTGAGCCAGTTTCGCTTTGGTGATCAGCATACCGAAATGCACAAATAATTACTTAGTAAACGGAAACAGAATGATTGGTTCGATTGCTTCAACTTCATTTGTTTCATTAGTTGATCACTTGGTCCTGAGTTCAGCGACAAGGCTAGTGCAAACCCTTTTATGATTGACGAGATTATGATAGAATGTGAGAGTTTGAGCAAGAGTTTGGAGAGAAAAAGTATCGGTATCAAATGAGGGCAGCTGCGGAATAGCGCAAAAAAATTAGAAAATTAGCAATGATGCGATCCATGTAGCAATCCAAAATCTTCTGAATTTCGGTAAAGCCGTGGCGTTGTTGCGAATTTGGTAAGAGAATAGTGAACAACTAGGTTACCTGGAAAAAGGAAAAATGTGAGAGTAAAATTAATACGAATTAGCTGGTTCCTGTGACGACCATTTAATTAAGACCTTGAGGTCTTCCGAATTTTTTAATGCTGCTTTACAGCATGCTGTTAATTCCACGACAGCTATAGAATCAAAGTTCTCTGCCACCATGCAGATTTTCATTCTAGAGCTTCTCCAAACAAAACACTTCAGTGTTTTCTTGCACATTGTTAAATGAACTAGTGCTATTCTGTTATGACCATATACAACCCTCATAATAAAGTTCTCAGACACAATCGAGTTATAAGCTAATGAGATGAATTTTAAAAAAATATGCCGCTGTTGGGTGATACTGGCGAACGCCATATTTCAGAAAATTTTCGTCATGACTAGGCTGTTTCATTATGATCGCTTCAGCCTGTAACGTTTTGCCTCGTAAACAATGCTCTTCACTCGCAAATCTTTCAAAAATTGCAGTATTCTTTCTTGGCTGTTTTTTGTCCGGCATCGCAACACATATTTGTAAAAATGTCTCATCGTAAGACCTTGCCGTAGTCATAATGAAATTTGTATTTGTAGGGTCTACCGGTTATCCTCTACAAGAGCATTGCGTATTTGGAAGAAACATGTTTTATGCCAGTTATTCTTGTGTATTTTTTAGCATGTCTGTTTGCAACGTGGATAAAATATATAGTTTTTATATATGCGGAACAAGTTCTATTCACCTTCACATGCGTACACACACACTACAAGAGGTTTCCTTGAAGTTGTTTATTCGGTTTCAAATTGCAGTAAGGTAACTTATGGTGTCAAAAATTTACGGGCAGATAATGCGATGCTCTAGACTCTGCTAAGCAACAAACGAAACGGAGCCATTTGCAGCCATATGAAGTGCTCTTATCGCAGATTTTATGTGTGAATAATTAAATAGTAGATATGATCACAGAAGTCTAAAGCACCAACAATTTCACAATTTCACCTTTGGGATTAGAAGTGCATCAACGAATGTAACTGACATGAACAGCATACAGATGAACGAAAATAAGAGAACAGAAAAATGAATCACAGCAGACACGTAAGAGAATGAACGTGTAGATAATACGTCTCATATGGAAGGCATAAAAAATAAGCAAAAGCGATAAAAATGAACGATGTAAAATGAGCAATATGAACGATGCTCAACATTTGGCTTAATGTACGCAAATAAACGCTCAAAAATTCCTTTGAAATTGATCACATCGAAAAGCGATGTGAAATTTTCCTTTATGATCTAAAAAAATAAGTTCCTCATTTGATTAGCGAAACGTAAAAGAGATTGTTAGGTGAATGACAGCCGTGAAATAAATTTGTTTGTTTTTTTTTTTTGCATTCCTTGCTTGGCAATGGATTGCGAAAAATTAAGGAAAGTAGTTGCTTATTCGAAATTAGTCAGCTTTGATCGTGACTGATATCGACTTTTAGGCACTATTCATTCTTGAATAAGCTTGTAAGAGCGATATGAACAAATAAAAGCATTTCATCCGTTTGAATATGCTTGAGCCAGTTTCGCTTTGGTGATCAGCATACCGAAATGCACAAATAATTACTTAGTAAACGGAAACAGAATGATTGGTTCGATTGCTTCAACTTCATTTGTTTCATTAGTTGATCACTTGGTCCTGAGTTCAGCGACAAGGCTAGTGCAAACCCTTTTATGATTGACGAGATTATGATAGAATGTGAGAGTTTGAGCAAGAGTTTGGAGAGAAAAAGTATCGGTATCAAATGAGGGCAGCTGCGGAATAGCGCAAAAAAATTAGAAAATTAGCAATGATGCGATCCATGTAGCAATCCAAAATCTTCTGAATTTCGGTAAAGCCGTGGCGTTGTTGCGAATTTGGTAAGAGAATAGTGAACAACTAGGTTACCTGGAAAAAGGAAAAATGTGAGAGTAAAATTAATACGAATTAGCTGGTTCCTGTGACGACCATTTAATTAAGACCTTGAGGTCTTCCGAATTTTTTAATGCTGCTTTACAGCATGCTGTTAATTCCACGACAGCTATAGAATCAAAGTTCTCTGCCACCATGCAGATTTTCATTCTAGAGCTTCTCCAAACAAAACACTTCAGTGTTTTCTTGCACATTGTTAAATGAACTAGTACTATTCTGTTATGACCATATACAACCCTCATAATAAAGTTCTCAGACACAATCGAGTTATAAGCTAATGAGATGAATTTTAAAAAAATATGCCGCTGTTGGGTGATACTGGCGAACGCCATATTTCAGAAAATTTTCGTCATGACTAGGCTGTTTCATTATGATCGCTTCAGCCTGTAACGTTTTGCCTCGTAAACAATGCTGTTCACTCGCAAATCTTTCAAAAATTGCAGTATTCTTTCTTGGCTGTTTTTTGTCCGGCATCGCAACACATATTTGTAAAAATGTCTCATCGTAAGACCTTGCCGTAGTCATAATGAAATTTGTATTTGTAGGGTCTACCGGTTATCCTCTACAAGAGCATTGCGTATTTGGAAGAAACATGTTTTATGCCAGTTATTCTTGTGTATTTTTTAGCATGTCTGTTTGCAACGTGGATGAAATGTATTGTTTTTATATATGCGGAACAAGTTCTATTCACCTTCACATGCGTTCACACACACTACAAGAGGTTTCCTTGAAGTTGTTTATTCGGTTTCAAATTGCAGTAAGGTAACTTATGGTGTCAAAAATTTACGGGCAGATAATGCGATGCTCTAGACTCTGCTAAGCAACAAACGAAACGGAGCCATTTGCAGCCATATGAAGTGCTCTTATCGCAGATTTTATGTGTGAATAATTAAATAGTAGATATGATCACAGAAGTCTAAAGCACCAACAATTTCACAATTTCACCTTTGGGATTAGAAGTGCATCAACGAATGTAACTGACATGAACAGCATACAGATGAACGAAAATAAGAGAACAGAAAAATGAATCACAGCAGACACGTAAGAGAATGAACGTGTAGATAATACGTCTCATATGGAAGGCATAAAAAATAAGCAAAAGCGATAAAAATGAACGATGTAAAATGAGCAATATGAACGATGCTCAACATTTGGCTTAATGTACGCAAATAAACGCTCAAAAATTCCTTTGAAATTGATCACATCGAAAAGCGATGTGAAATTTTCCTTTACGATCTAAAAAAATAAGTTCCTCATGGCATCGAAAAATGACTTCATTGTCATAGCAGCATTTTTCTTCTCGTGCAATAACATCTCTTCAAACATGGAACATATGTTTGATGGCAAATAACAACTCATTGAAGCAGTCATTAGTCGACAGAACATACGAAAAGCAAATGCTTGTGCTGTACTTGACGATCGTTGTTTACATCGTATCGTTTTGTATTTCAGATTGAATTCTCAGCTAAGACCTGCGCTCTTTGGCATGCTCAGATCAAGTTGCAACTTTTTCTAAATTTTGCCAGATATTCGCACGACTAATTCCCTTTTTGGACTTTTAAGGCTTCAGATAGAAGAGTTGAATTTTATTTTGGCGTTAAGTGATTGTATGGCTTCAGCTGGACAGTTTGTACTATTAAATGCCTACATCTAAAGTTCTTCAAACACCTTTATGATTTCGCTCTTTTAAGATTCTAAATTAGAAAAGCATAGACTTACTTTGAAAAGTTGCGAAAAAGGACAATGAGAGACACACACACTAGATAATGTTGAGTTGAAAACGATACTGCCTTCGTTTCGTTCAGGTGACCACTGATTTTAATATTGTGCACTCAACGGAAAATTTCATGAAGGGGTGTACAAGTGTAGCGGAAGAGTGACAATAGTAGTTCAAAATTCCACCAAAGTTATTTAGCGTCTTACAATGTTCGTTTCACTGCGTTTCACAACTTTGTCTTTTCTGATTTGCCCAGAATATCTAAAAGTACGAGTGCCCCATGAACGACGTGAGTGGTCTGGCCTTGTGACAACACAAAACTTATATAATCATGTAAGTTTTGTATAACTTATATAATCAGGCCGATTTTTTCATTCTTAGCTGTTACGGTCAGCCTTGCAACTCTCAAGGATAGCGGCCTACGAAAAAATTTCTGTGCTGATGCAAGCCCATTTCCTAGCACCTCGTCATGTAGAACATTCGAAGTGTTTCGTTCAAAACTCGCTTAGAAAAATCGTCAAACTGAGAATGGCAATGGCGAAAACGACCCATTCATGCTCGCAGGATCTTCGATGAATTGCCAATACCGAGAAAGTTTTAAAAAAGCGAGAAGGGATTATGACGTGAAGAGAATTTTCACTGATCGCCGCTAATGTAGACGTACAGAATCGGCCTGACCCAACTCTATAAAGTTCGTTCTTCTATTGTCAGAATGTTGCTACAGGGCGCAGCAAATTTCGTAGTATCCCATCGGTAAACTGCCATCTTGATATGATTTCAAAACAGCGCTGAACGCATATGAGCATCTGAAATCAAGTAGTTCGATGGACATCAATTTTTTCTGAAACGTAAGCGGTTCGTCGAGCAAGCAGAGTTGTCAGGCACCTTGAAGCGTGCAAAATTGATGACACTGAGTGCAATTGTTGCTGCCATTTGAGATACGAATGAGCCTTCATGGTACAGCTGCCTTTTGCACTTCATTTATCCTCATGCAAATTCGGAAAGCGCGCATTGATGAGCGTCGATTCATGCACGTCCATTTGTCAATAGCTATATGCGTTCTGAAGATGAGGGTTGCATATGGTATGTGCGATGAGTAGTCGCAATAATGAGACAAGGAATCCGTATGCAGTGGACATTACGGATTGTTTTGAAGGCCAATAAGTCTGCAAACTGCCATCTTGATATGATTTCAAAACAGCGCTGAACGCATATGAGCATCTGAAATCAAGTAGTTCGATGGACATCAATTTTTTCTGAAACGTAAGCGGTTCGTCGAGCAAGCAGAGTTGTCAGGCACCTTGAAGCGTGCAAAATTGATGACACTGAGTGCAATTGTTGCTGCCATTTGAGATACGAATGAGCCTTCATGGTACAGCTGCCTTTTGCACTTCATTTATCCTCATGCAAATTCGGAAAGCGCGCATTGATGAGCGTCGATTCATGCACGTCCATTTGTCAATAGCTATATGCGTTCTGAAGATGAGGGTTGCATATGGTATGTGCGATGAGTAGTCGCAATAATGAGACAAGGAATCCGTATGCAGTGGACATTACGGATTGTTTTGAAGGCCAATAAGTCTGCAAAAAAAAAGAAAGAAATCTCTATACAGGTTTTTTCCACGTCAGTTTTTCGTAGGATCGTTGAGCGTTGCAGCTGTTCCGAGCACGTCAGCTATTTTTGGCATGCACGACTGCAAGCTGTTTGTCGATCGTATGTGTGATAGCAAAAGAAATTACTAGATGCATTTATGATTATAGGAACACTATTTGTTAAAAGTGTGGTCACTGTACTGAACAAAGTTTCGGGTGGTTATTCAAACAGAGAGTAATATTCAAACGACTAACGTTCAGCAGTTTGTGGTTGGTGAAGCTCCTCGCAGTTGAAGGAGTTGTAACCTTCAGAGCAAATATCAGGATGCAACAATATGTGACGTGGAGTTATTGATAGAAAATACAGAGGAAGCGAGGATGATTTCTGTTCGTGAGATTGTCGATGAGAAGTACGGACGAGGTCAGGGTGACGATTTCTTCGTAGAGAAAGCTCCCTCAGCTCACAGACCAGGCCGTCCCATGTTCTCCGTTCAGACCGCGAACAACTTTTGCCCGGCCCAACTACGCTTTCATTTCCGTCGGTTACTTCTGACCTCGTCTTGATTCCATTGTGGCGTTTCTTTTTTTCACCATCATTCCCGTCTGACGTTTTTCCATTTCCTCCGATGATGCGTCGTTTTCCGCTTCTGGGCGGCTTCAGCAACTATGATGATAATCGCGAATCTCGACAGCCTCAGAAACGCTACCGTTGTCTGTACGA
The DNA here is from genome assembly GCA_000803305.1 of Toxocara canis. NCBI lineage: Eukaryota > Metazoa > Nematoda > Chromadorea > Rhabditida > Toxocaridae > Toxocara > Toxocara canis. Next base: position 369,684 of record JPKZ01001543.1, read on the forward strand.
GCGCAGAAACGTTGTCACTTGTATATATCAGTGCACGAACTTTAGCAGTCGTATGTGTTACTATAGGTGTCTGATTAGTCGTATATGTAAATGCAGAAATGTTACTGGTTCAATGTACGAAAACGAAGCGTTCTCGGAGGGCGAGCAGTCCTATGTATGACTGCAGGAGCGTCATTAGTTTAAGAAGGTTCCCAGCCGTATGCGTGGCTGAAGGATTGACATCAGTTGTATATGTGACTGCAGTAACGTTATCAGTCTTTCGTGTGCATGCAGAAATGTCATTGCCTTTACAATTTGAGCCGTTACACGATTCTATGCATTTGTTACCATTTTTCGGAAGGTATTTCGATACGTTCAACTTACATCTGTTAGCATTTAGATTTAGGGAGCTCTCCAAGCGAATGCTTTCATTTTTCTGGTCACTGTTTATACGAATGATGTTGTATATCATAGAGAGATCAAAGTGAAGACGACGCAGTTCAAGTGTATGCAAATCTAGCACATTAGCTGTCTGCCTAAAGCCGGCAGTCATAAATGATCCAGTGTATCGTTTTTTGAATAATCGAAGAGTGAAGCATCTTGAACATTCTCAATCAACGTTGGATAGTCAATGTTGCTACAAGGGTCGGGTGAAGACCAGACCGAACAGTGAATGAGTACTCGAGAAGTGGGCGACTCGGCTTGTAAATAACTAAGTCGGTAGATTCGTACCTCTGGAAAAAAGTCCTCATCAATTAGGAAAAGTCCTTGCCTTTGCTTTTTTCTTGTGTATAATTGCAAGAACGTTACTACAATAGTTGTGAGTATGATGTAGGAATGTATGACTGCAGCAACCATAGTAATTTTTGGGAGTGAGATGCGCGACTTATGATTGCGCATGTTGCGTGTACCTTAGGAGAGCGCCCATTCATGCGTGCATTATTTATAAAGCGCATTCTGAATGGGCAATGTGGAAACATAGGACACATGAATTATGTTTTTGATTTGCTATGGATCACAGTTTTCTCGTTAGTAGCACTACGAATTTGCCAATTTTTTCCAAAAAAAGCAATGCAACGTGACAAACGGGCTCACGGTGACTATACAAGACATTGTTCTGACTCGCAGAACATTTCGGCACCTTGCGAAGATTAGAAGATAAAGAACGCTGCAGTGTCAGGATTTCTTTGGCAACATTCTCGCAAGGTATTTCCTAAAACAAACGAATATTTCACCGATACATTTGTGTCAGCAAACATCTAAACTACGATGTTTACCGCTATAAATGATAAGATAATGTGTTACCCTCAATGTTGGCTAAATGCGAAACATCGGTGAAATTTTGGTAACTGCCTTACACAACTTTCCTCAGTAAACGAATAACGAATTTAGTAAGTATCGAAATGCACTTCACCAGTGGAGGAGTCGCTGAAAGAACAACAAAGTTTTTAAACGGTAACGGTAGCATGTTAGCTGGATGTGAGTCCGATGGCATTTATTTAAAAAAGGAACGCAAATGTACACTAACAGGCTGGCAAGCTACGCGCTTTGGCGAGTGCGTATCAAACTAAGCCGTTTCCCGTACAGTGCTCGCAAAAATCACGCTCACCATGTTTCATAACTCTCGTTTCGTTGTTTCAGAGTTCAAACTACCGGGCGGTCAGATGCACATGCGCACACAGATGCGTACGTGCAGGCACGATGAATCACGCTCACCATGTTTCATAACTCTCGTTTCGTTGTTTCAGAGTTCAAACTACCGGGCGGTCAGATGCACATGCGCACACAGATGCGTACGTGCAGGCACGATGAATCACGCTCACCATGTTTCATAACTCTCGTTTCGTTGTTTCAGAGTTCAAACTACCGGGCGGTCAGATGCACATGCGCACACAGATGCGTACGTGCAGGCACGATGGCGTAGATGTTTTCTTTTACTTTCTTTTGTTTCTGGACTCACACTCGATTCAGTGATCCATTACATCCAGAAACTTGTCATGTTGTAGCCAGAGGGTTCTGAATGACATTTCAGTGAATCAAGCAGTGATACTGTGGGTGAATTTTCTTTCCCGCTGCGCCAGTTCTATGTTCGACTTCCTACTCGACGTATTTTTAAAAGCTTTCGAATGTTTCCGCTGAGCAATCCACCTAACATTTCGTCAATTTTTATAAAGTGCACATAAGTTCCGCCATATCGGCAGGATCTTAAGTGAGGTCGGGATTGAACGTTATTGTTTTCAGCTGTATCAGCGTACTTGGCTACTGTAATAAATAAGTTCGTACTTAAAGAGTGTAAGGGTTCTTAAAGATGCAAGATTCAGCGCTGTCTACATCATTTGCAGATATGTAACCATTGTGTGAATCACAAAACATTTCGATATTTAAGAGTCGCCTTCATTCATTGGACTTGAGAGCTATTTTTGACTCAGTCTATCGGACGCTATGCGTTTCTCTTTCTTCCCTCTTCCCTCCCCGCACACTCTTGCAAACCCTTTCCTGCTTTCTATCTCATATTTGTCCCTTCCTTGCTTGCCCCCAAGTCCGACAGTTTATTTAGTTTTCTGTGCTTGTCGATTTTATTATACAACACTATACGACGTTCCTTTTCTTGAAAACTGCAGTTGTTTTATCTATGCGATTTCAATGGTTTTATGCTTCTTCGCTTATCGTGTCCCCCATTCTATCTTCTTTTATTTGAATGTGTTCAATGCACATATAAATGTACTTTTACACAGTTACGTCAGTGTCATGTTGGCGTGTATCCTTACGCCATTCTTAGCTTTCTTTATTTGTGTGAATAACAGTTGCTGTATTCAAAAGGTCAATTTCGGGGTTTTGTCTTTCTCTAACCTAAAAGTTCTTTAGTATATAGTATCAGTTCTCTTCCATGATTTCTTCAACAGATTTTGTTCTCTTTCTATCCGATTTTCATGTTGCCCAACGAAACGGTGACGTGTGTCGGAGTGCATGAAGTAGCTGAAGCAACAGGACAACGCTGCTGCAATGAGCGATTAAGAAACGAGCAGAGATTGGCCATCGCCTAATGGTGCGGCAGCCAAGTTCTTTTGCGTTTGTTGGTGATGGCTGTTCGTTAATGGAGCGATTGTCTGCGAATTGCGCTCGATGCGATGGTGGCTTGCAAATTTTTGACGAAACCATAGCCCTACTGAACATTGCATTGTTGCACACGTCCGGCTCAGGACAACTTTTTCCTTTGTGGCTTCGTTGTGTGGATTCTATATCCATAGAGCTGACTCCCTGTTAACGACGGCGACTCGAGCACCACCTCGTCCTCCAAGTGCATTGGCCTGCTGGGCGCCTGCCTTCAGTCCTTTCACAATAAAAACACTAAGTCCCTCCCCATTTTGAACACTTCTGATCTCTTCGTTTTGCTCGTTTGCGTTGTGTCAACACGATGCCACCCAAAATGCTTAAGTCAAGAAGTTGGTTCTGGCCTTCAAGACGATCGAAAAGTAGGTTTCTTTCCTAAATGATGCCCATTTTTTATTAATTTTCTGTCTTCAGACATCTTAACAAGGCGAAGTAACGGATCATGGCCCATAGACTAGGCGTAACAGGTCGGTTTTCAGTGCTATGGATTTCTTCGATTATAAGCTTAGTTTACTGCGTTCCTCGAGATTCATTAAATATTGCACTATTCAGCCTAATATCATCGATTTTATTTCGACGAACCCGAAAATCTTACCATTCATAATGAAAGCTTGCTATGATATGCTTTGTGAGTTGTTTTTAACAACAGTCCTCTTAGCAGTGAGTTAGGGAGCAAAGTACAAAAATGTATGCATATGAACAAAATCATGTTTCGTATCTTCACACAAAGTGCTCATGCGCATCAATCATCTTATTAAAATTTAGTATCACGCACCAAAACACATTTGTCCATCTGGATCTGTTATAAAAATCTGTTTTCACCTTAAAATGTCGTCTTTCACTGTTTGAGCTTCGCTTCGAATAAATTAGTACGTATTTCATTTAATTACTTCTTTATTTGCCAGTATACGCTATTGTGTACTGACTTTATCGAACATGATTCACAGCAAGTACACTAGTGATATTGTTAGACCACAGGTTTGTTCTTTGCGGTGCTTACGCCATTGAATATCATGCGAATTTTTTGGGGGATACACGTTCTTCAGTTTTCGCACTTAGATCGCAGTACATAAGAATATTACGATAGCCACAAACTGGCATCATAATAGGGCGATTTGCATTAGCATCTTTAGGTAGCGTGAATTTCATACGATTACCAGCAGTTTCTTTAATCATTGTGAAGGAGAAAGATTGAATAAAAGCAAAAAATGTGGCCCAAGCGTTAACTGCAAAAACACTCGAACAAAAAAACTGGAACTTCAAGCGATTTCACTCGGGATTTTAGTGGCCTAAGGAGAACATTAAGAAAGTGAGGAGAGCAGGAAAGATGCTCTCACTTTTTGCCAACCTTTTCATCTTCTCCGGAATTTTTCATCTATATATGAAATTTACGTAGTTATTGAGAAAGATGTGATAGATAGAATCCAGAAGGCTTCTATAATTTATGAAGTGTGCTGTTAAAAATGGCAGATCGTATAGACAGTTAATTGCTTTTCATGAATTTCTTCTCAAAAATTGCCTTTGATCTACCTATCGGTGTTTACTTACCGCAGATTTCGCTATCTGCCGCAGACGATTCGTATATGAAATCGCGAAAAGAAATGACCCGGTTGGTGAAAAATGAGATTCTTCTCTTGTATATGCTATTTCCTTCATTGTTTTCCTGCAGTTCTTGAATCTAACTAAGAAACTCCACAAAAATTAAATGCCTCTTGCAATTTTGTTTCCTTTATTTCATTGCATCCATCGAGTCACTTCTTATTATCTTCAAATCATTAGTTGACAATTTTTAGTACAGATTTATTAAGTGAACGAGTTTTACCATAACCTTTTTTCCTCGAATTCAGCATAATTCCGCTCTATTCATCATAGAACAAAACACCAGAGAATTCAGGGAGCTTAAATGTATTGGCCAAATGAAGAACAGTAATGGATGCAGCTATGATATTCGTTTCGTCAAACACACATCAGTGATTAGTGTTAGCATATTTAAAAAGTCGTTGTTCATTTCTCGAAGTTTTTTAACTAGAAGTTTTCGTGACATTGTACCTTTTTGAATTCGCGATTCTCTTCAGCTTTTGTTGAAAGAAAAATCGAAATTCGTAATAGGGCGATTTCTGGCTCAAAAGCAATACATCATTATAGCGAATGTGCTTTTCTTTTGAGAAGTAATAGATTCTTTCTTTTCTATGCAGATTAGGCGAAAAATAAGCGAGCATTCACATTAGCGTTAACGCTCATCACCAGCTATAAATCCGCTCATCCCGGATGCGATTCTCAATACTCTTTTGAGAAAATCGTCCAATTTCCCAGAATCAACCAATAAAATATGCATTTGGAGGAATGTCATTAATACAAATGTTTTAGTCATCTTCATGAGCTTCATCGTTCACGATCGATGCCCATTGTGACGATCATGCGATATTAATAGGCTAACTGTTGTCTTCAAATAGGTAATATGAAAAGGATGAAATGAATTCTGATTGGGGTACAGAAAAAGAGAGGGAAACAAAGAACATGTAATAGAAACTAGTAGAAGGTAAGGTTAGCATCTTATATGCATAAAATTTCCAGTCAAGATGCAATATTGTCAATTCTTAACTGCTTCGATACGAATTCTATATGAACAACGCCATCGCTACGGCTATTTGCATATGACTTATTAATGTGCCTCATCTCGAGCCTCTTTCAACATTCACTTGATCGCAGCTTGATGAGTTGTTGTTGATAGCAACAATGGGTGAATTTGGTTTTGTTGGGCGACAGGCTATGTGTATTAGTTGTTGTGCTAATAAGCTGAACGTGCTTTTATTCGCACATTCAAAACCGCGATTTTCTCTCACTAGAATTTGAAAAGAATTTAATAACTAAAAACTTAAATGAAATGAAAAACCTAGACAATATTGATGTCGTTAAGAGAAAAGAAAGGAGTGAGGGGATATATATATTGGCTCATTTGGATACCGGTTGCTTTTGAACTGGCACAACGAATTAGTCACGAAGCAACGAATTAGGAATGTCTACAGAATAAAATGTTTTGCATAACAAAAGTGAGAAAAAGCGCTCACTTAACACATTGCCCAACATTTGTTATCCATCAATATCCACGTTCTCGTATTTCGTATTTTGAACACATGAACGGTTCCATATTAGGACGTAAAGGGGTGAAAAAGTACAAATCGAAGCTGAGAAAAAACGTAAAGCAGTTCTAACCCCGAAGGACTAGATTTATTAAAACGCCTCTTCGCAGCTGTCAAAAGCATTTTTTTTTTGCCCCGTGATTAAAGCAGTTCGGTTTTATGAGTGAAGCAGCTTTTTATGGGTCGAATACACATTGCACGTATTGTATTGTAATCTAGGCAATGCTGATGCTAAATGGCCACATATCGGCTATTGCTGTACTGGGATGAAGATAGTAATGTCTTGGCTAAATACAGCTTTAGAAAAACTGATTGATAATCACTGGGAGCGTTGACCACTGCGGTTACGTTTATCAAATGAAATTTTCAACATCATAGGTCTTTTCAATGCTGTTGTTGAAGCTTTGAGTCAAAATGAAACATGCCTTACGTATATTTGTTATACCTCATTGTTTTTGGTAATTTTCACTGCAAGAGCTGCGCAAAGTAGTTGGCGATTGTGGACTGATATGCACTGCGCTGCCAATAAATTTGCTTGCTCTTGTGCGTTGCCTTTCGCAAAAAAAAAGGCGGCGCACTGAACCCTAACATAAATAATTTCGCACTCCACAAATCAAGGTTGATGGGTTACGCCCATGAGATTTGCACCGTTGTTATGTGGAGTACAATATCATTATTCATCGACGAACCATACGGCACACTCGGGAATTGGCATTTCAACTGCTCAATTGTCGTCTCAAAATCATGCATGCACCATTTATGATCATCCCATTGTCCAACATTACAGAGTGACGAGACTTAACTGAAGAAAGTGCCGCCATGATAGTTTGCTTTTTCTAAGAATCGACCCTGTTTTTTTATTAGAGATTTACTTGTTGGCTGGGGATGCTTATGTGATTTCGACCACGGGTACAAACGTGTGGACTCTTTCAATTGGCATATGCCCGCATGATATTGGATTTTGTCGTTTGCATAGCATCCGCTATCAGAATGTGGTTTTTAGTTGCCCGCTTTCAGGAGTACAGAATTTCCATGAAATGACCAAAAAATGGAACTTTATTTCATCTCTTTAGGCCATTAATTTTTTTTGTTAGTTTGCAGCAGTGAAGTGAGCACAGCTCAGCTCTGGTGCTGCTGTTTTGCACAACCATTTAATTATTTGAGGAAAACAGTGCCATCATACTACAGCTTCAACTGAACTTCTCGATGAACGAATATCAACACATACGAATGCGATTTCCTTGGCTGTAAATTATTTTCATTCTTACTTTCCGAGCCCGACATATAACACATAAGAATATCTGTTGCGACAAATTACTTTTCGAAATGGTGCACACTAAACGCACATGTGTAGTGATGCCGAAGCACTTAGTGTTCCCGAAACCAAAAATCCGAATGGCCACTCGATAGCCTAATGAATTTTGTTTTATGCGCATCGTTCACAGTAATGTTGATATTTATTTTGACGATTTATTTTTATTTGTTTGAAATTGCACTGTAAAGGAATAGAAAACGCTTCGGTAAGTCACCCATTCATCTCTTACCGTCAACATATGTAACCTGTTTGCTGAACTTACGCGTGCAATTTTTGTGGATCAAATTGTGCACGCATGGAATATTTTATCGAAGAAAACCACTAATTTGAATACACTAAACGAAGAACTGCCAAATGAAGCTCCATTCGGCAGTCTCAAGTTTACTCCTGCTTTTATTAGAGTGTTTTTTTTCAGTTTTTCTCTTAGTATTATGCCACAACTGCAAACGAGTTACTCGATAGTGGCTCAAATTAGCTTAATTAAGGACCGCATTTCTCACTATTCTCGGGAGCTCTACATTCTCCTTGCATTTAAATCCTGTCATTTGATCGATGATTTTCGTCAGATAATGGCCACCGTTTCTTGTAGCTGATGATACAGCTGGCGACGAACAAACGCTTAAACTGAGTTTCCTCAGCTTCTTTTGCCTTACTCAGACTTTTGATGGAGCTCGGCTATGATCAATTCGAGAATAGCGCATCGGGGCTTTTCGTAAAAGTTGGATGGAATCCTTCATTTTCAGTGAATGGTGTCGTTCACTGCTTCCGCGACAGCTGAATTACGTCGCTCCATGCGAGCAGATAATTCGGCATTTTCTTGTGTGCTTAATGAACCATGCAAACTGTGGGTTGGAATTGCCTTTTTTTTCACTGCATTTGTCCTATAAAGTGCATCACCATTGCTTCTAGAGCTATTTTTTTAATCGAAGTCACCCGGGGTGATTAGAGGAAATTCGAAACAGATAGCGGGGAGAGCGTATGAAAAGACAGTCATAAACGACGTATTTCCATTGCAGAATCATCATCAACTATGAATTTTGAGCGATTTTTTTTTCATAAAGACTCCTACAAGACCTCGCATCGAGTGTTGCGATGCATGAAAATGTCGAACAACATATCGATCCTCAGCGATCCCTTCCACTAGATTCATTCCCCCCGAATTCTTCTTCCAGTCTGCTTTAATCACCATGAAATAATTTGAATTGAAAAGTATTTCCTCGAAGCATTGAAATGATAGATTTATATGAGCTGGGAGAAATGAACATGCGATCGAAATTGCATAGCTGTTCGCATCGCTCACCATTTATTTGACACAAAAACTTTGTAGCAATAGGTCGGCCGTTTTTTTTTGTTCGGCGATGAATCCCTCTATGGAGATGATGAGAACTGAAAAATAAACGAAAAATTCAAAGATTGCGAATAAGCGCGGAACAGCTGCTCTGCCTTTCATAAAAGTAAACCATTTTTGGTATTCTTCCACTCGCATTCTCCTATCATACTCTCGGTTCACAAGATATAATAATTAGTACACAATATGTACAACCTTAATTTCACAGGTCAGGGCGACCTAAAGGCCTCAGAAATCCGCTTATGTTGCGGTTGCACAGAAAACTTTTAAAACGAGCAATTCAAGCATCATCATTCTTACTAATCTTGTTGCATGTCTTGGAACGGAAACTCTGTGACAACATTTGTAGAGGCCTCGGGACATGTTGAACTGACAATTTTAAGGGGTGAATTATACCAGATTTTAATCACGCAAGTGCAGAGAAAGTTCTTTCTTGCATTCAGTTCGTTCTTACGGTTTCCATCTCCCTAATGGACTTCTGCTGATCGCTGCTGGCTGCACGAATTAGAGAAAATAAAAGAACCCGAGCTCATAGAATCCGTAGATTTTATATGTTTCACCTTTTATATGTTTCACCTATGTTATTCAAGCTTCTCAATCAAAAGGTAATAAACCTAAGCGATCTTTTTTTCCTCTTTATAAGTCAAGAGCGTTGTGCAAAACTCAGGCATACATTTAGGGAACAGCCACTGCGCAGAATCTAGTATTTGTCCACTCATTACAGTTGGAGGCGAGTAAATGAATTGTAATCAAGAATAAGAAAGGCAAACGTTTTATAAAACCCTTTTCGCAAGAAAATCAAAAAATCTTTATCGCCTAATCTTAAAGCTCAGAAGTTGGAGTTCTTACTCTTATAAGCGTTGAAAGCTTTATCGGTGCATAATATGGTAAGATTTCAAGTGAATATCTTCCATGCTGATAAAATTCTTAGCCTGAAAATCATTTTTCAAAATGCTACGCATGACAGAGAGCGAGAAGTCATTAGAACCACTAATGTAAAGCACTTAAAACTTCGTTGCTGAAAGAGGCATTTGAAAATTACCACACTAACCACTATTCAAGCTGAAGCGATGTTGTAAATTTGTGTCCAAAGTATGTGACGATTTTTTGAAACGGCGAGGAATGGTTCACAGTCATTAGAGTTCACCACACACATTTATTTACTCAACCAAAATATTGTAAGAGTGAGCGCAAAGCGTATTTTGGGCATCACAATGAAAATTCTCATAACTTAAGTTTCAAATGCGATAATATCAAACATTGTTCAGATAGGTCATGCGGATATTTTTAAAGACTCATCCAAGAAGTGCTTAGTTCAATGATATTTTTAAAACTGTTCGATCATCGTTCATTCGCAGATTTATTTTAACGAATGATCATAGCAGATTGGAATCATTCATTTTCACTATTGAGGAACTGCGCGTTCCATCCATATTGCCTCACCTTTTTACTAATCGTTATCGCTGACCATAAACACTTTTTTTCTCTCCTCATTGTGATTAAATGAGCAAAATTTTGCTGCAGAAGCTGCAAATGATCTTTGAATGCGAAACACGGAGGATACTTTCATCTATTAATACATAACTAGCTCTACAATGGAGCTAAGTTATGCGTTCTGGCAAAACTGGTTTGCAAAGCGCATCATGTCAAGGAGGTGAATATACTTATGCTATGTAATGCCGATCTCTCTCGCAACCGGAGTTCAGCAAACACTGATAGTAGATTTGCAAAATTCTCAAATATAAATCCAAGACTGGCTTCATCTACCACTCTTCAAATGGACTCTGATCGCAAGGAAGATTTGGCACTTAGATGTGCTAAGTTTGCATGCACTATGCAACCGGTCGGGTGCCCATCGTCCCAGTCAAAGAACAAGTGGGCATGCTTGCCAAAAAGTTGAGGAATTTGACACGATGTGCTTGCCCTGTGGCGACTGCACTTCTCAGACCAGTTGGTTTCATTAAATGCTCAAAAGTAATAAGAACTCATTATTTTACGAGTCAAGACCCCATCTTAAAGAAGCCATATTTTTTTCTGTGGTGCGGATATTTCAATATGCAAATAAATTGTTTGGAAAAGTGTGCAAGTTTTCTACAACATCAAAGGGCACAACGTCCGCTGAGGTCGATGCACTAAATTGGAGTTGCGAGAATGAGATCATTCATCCAATGGAGTGCACAACTGCTAAATTTCGTAATGTTAGTTTCTTAGTTATGTAATTTCGTAATACAACGCGGCTCTAACTTAGAACTATCGAGATGACACACACGCATAGATAAGTATGCAGAGCAACGACGTTACGATAAGCCGCATAGCAAATACATCTTTGCTAAAGTTCGCAAAATTGAATCTGCTGCAATGTTCACATTGGGTTGGATCAATTAAAATATATTTTTCATTATTTGCGAATTGTTGATCGAGTTGGCAAATGTGCTAGATGAAATCGCAAAGTTGTTTATCATATCACCTCAGCACATGCATTTGACGCTGTTCAAGTTGTTAGCTCCAACTGATTCTTGCCCCGTTGAGCACATTGCTTTCAGAGAGAATAGAAATATTCATCAATTTTTAACGTTAGAAAAAAAACTCATCTATTTACCGCGTAAAGCATCTGTTAATTTGATTACGTTTCGCTCATATCATGACAGCAGTGGACTCAGTTTTTAATTATGTGTTTCAAACTAGCATTTGAAAATCGAACACATAATGTTTTTCTGCTTTCATGTGAACATAATAAACCTGATGTTCGAAAAAATGCTACAATCTCCGTGTTCACATGCGGTTGGTGTCCTTTATTCACAGCGCGTTGTAACTGCGAACCACTGATCTGTGCGAACCAGCTATACCTTTTTATGATCTGTTTGAATGATATCACGCCAAGCTTCTATATCGTCTGAGCGTTCATCTTATTATGCGCCTCTTTAAGTGGTGCGCACTTTTTGCAGTAAAGAAGAGAGATAAGTCGTTATGTGCAGAAATGGAATATCATTTGAAAAGTGCACATATTCACCTAATCGACAATTGAATTCTTTTTGATTCCTAGAAGTGGATGAAACTAGTAATGCTGATAAATCATCCATTTACAATATTTGGCGCTGATATGATATTCGAAAAGCGCTATTTAGCATTTGCGTAGGGCTCAGTTTTCCTTTTGTGAATGAAACATTGTCAGTTACACAGCCATAATTATTATCGCCGCTAATCGTAGTCCATATATGCACCTGATTCCGCGCTATATAGTTGTCATTCAATGTGTAGTTCTTTATTTATTTTTAAAAAAATTCTTACCAATTTATTTCCTCAGCTCAGAACTGTAGGCAATAGCTAGTCTTTATAGAACAACACGAATTCCATCTGTCAGATGCGCTATGTAAGCCGAGCAGCTGTTACCGCATCGTATCTTGTCCGTGTTTAGCTCATCTTAGTTTTAGAGATGCAATATGCTCCTCGTGTGTGCTCAACATGCTGACGTCCCTCATTTAAGAAGCCACAAGAGAACAATGCTCGATTCTTAATGACTTCTCATTATATCATTGAGCAATTAAATGCGTTGTTTTTCCTTCTAGCATTCTATTCCATTTGCGAATACAGTCGATTTTCGAAAGAGAAAACAATGACAAGTTGAAGTAAAATGTCAAAGAGTCAATGAGATGATTGGCTTGCTCAGTATAATATCATATAATGAGCATATGAAATTTCCTTGAACATTTTCTCCCAAACACATGCAAGTACGTTTGGCTGTTTATAAACGATATATTTAAACGACATATTATTCACCCAGCAATTAAGTGGCATGGACACGATACTTGAAGGCCTAGAAGAGTACATTACATTTTAGCTAGTGCGTTTGATTGCAGTCTTCAATGACCTCAATGCAGCAGCATAGGCGCCGTAAATCTGAATAATTAACCGGTTCATTTAGAAAGAGCCGCTAAGGACGGTGAAATTTATCTCTTCAAATGAGCAAACCGAACTTCACGAGGCTTAGAGTTGCTCTCTTGAATGCCAACCAATCTTACGTTTTTGTCTTATGAAATACAATTCATATATCCTTTTCGTTTTGAGTGGATACAATTCATATATCCTTTGAGTGGAAACAAAAAAAAACTGGCTGAAATTCACTCGTGATTTTCAAGAACCGATCTTCTTTGGGGTGGACCAGTTTGCTGCGTGGCAATTTGATAAAGTATCCCGGTAAGTTCTTTGCTTTCGTCAATCATGATTAAAATATCCCAGGCAAATTTATCTTTCAAAATTTTCATCTTTCAGCAGGGAAACTGCTGAAAGATGAAAATCTCATACATTTTCGTCTTTCATCAGCAGGGAAACTTGATCGGTTTATTGGCGGACTTTTGATGTTGACGTAAATTCGCTGTCCCATCCGAAATTTTCCTTCATGAATAATTTCAAAAAAGTCAGAAGTATCGCATGCCATAAAATTTGAGAGCTCGGATGTGTATTTTCTTCAGCAAACGAAAGAACGATAATGAATGTATATAATCTGGTTACTACGTTGCGAGTGAAGACGAATAGCCCTTGTGGTCGTTTTCTGATTTACAGTTGTCTTTTGTGTGAGAATCGTCAAGTGTTTTGCAAATGTACTTTGCTTAAGCAAACAACAGAGGGAGTTCAAAAAATTTTTTTGCCTGGAAATTTTAAAAATAAAGTTTGATTTTGACCGAGTAGGGCATTTCTACTCAAATATATATCTTCATTTTATATTTATTAACTCTATTTCATGCCAGTCAACAAGGATGCCATCGTGTTTGCTCGCATACAAAACAGTACGGTTTTAACGCTACATTTTACAGCGGCACCCGAGGGGATTTGAGTCTTCATCTTCGAGCACAGGCCAAAACAGTTGAGCAGCCGTAAGACTTTGTACGTGGATTCAGTTGAACTCGGAAGAAAGTATTCAAATCTGCCCATATTTAAAGGCATACCTTTGGCTTTTTTTCGCTGCCACTTTTGAGTTTTCGATACGTTGAGAATCGGCGCTGCTCAGTGAACAAATCATTGGCGATATTTCGGGTGTATCTTTACGCTAAACTTTGAACATCGCTTAGTTTGCTAAGATCGATTCCTAGCTATGGAGATTGAATCGCTGCAGACGTATGTTTATTTCGTTGATGAAGTTTTTAATTTTATTTCATATGTTAATCATCTACGGAATGCGTTCATTGCGTATCCCAAAGTATTTTGGGCATAGCTTAATTGCGAATTCACTTTGAGCTGATTCTTCGTTTGAATATCGTCTGGCTAATAGCCATTACAATAATAAACATAAAAATATGGATATACTTATGCTGTCAGATTTGCAACAAAAAAATACAATGAAAGAAGTCCGATTGCAAAAACGTGCACAAGATAGACCGCACAATGGAACCCAAAAAGTGCGAAAAGTACACTCTAAGAATGAATTGTTTGTAGCGCTAGTGAAATACGCGTGATCGCTGCACAAGGAGGCGTATTTATGTTCCAAATTCATTCAGATTCATAATGACACATTATATGGCGCGCATAAAGACCATTTTGTGGCCATTCTCTATTTCTTGTTGTTCTTCCCTATCGCATTTTGATTACAAATTCTTCATGTACTGAATGCCCTTAGCGATTAGCGGAAGGATAAGATCAATCGCTGTTCGTTGCAAGGGTTAAAGCTGTGTACAATGGTGCCGAAAAGAACTTCGAGAGGTATTCGAATCATCCGAACAAACCATTTACCTCCATTACCCCTCAACTGGCTGAGCGGTCCTGAGAGAAAATCACTGGCAATTTTCAAAATAAGCTGCTCATAGCAAAAAAACAATAAGCATAAGGAACCACTGGAAAAAATTGTAAAATTTTAAGGAAGCCGAGGCAATTCTCAATAAAAGGCGCCTAAAAGCGTAGAACATCCAAGGTCTTCAATGCTCATAGCATTTGCAAGCACGGAAAATCTTTCCGTCAGTTGTTTTAGCAGTTTATGCCTTTCATGGCCGTGGGAGTTACCCGAAAAAAATGATCAGCAAAAATTGTAGAAATCTGGAAAAGCAGAGGGCAATGGGAATACCAATGCATGATTCCAATTTGTGCTTATTGACTAGAGTGGAGGCGCGGACCAGTTAGCTAATAAGCTGAAAACGAAGCACTATTCTCTTTGCTAACTATGCTTTAGTTGCGCTCCATGAAAAAAATTAACATTCAAAAAAGGAACAAAAAATTTTCATTACTTTTACCGACGTTGTTTTCCAGCGTTTTTTTAAAACATTCTTCTTCACTTGGAACTTCTTCACTTGAAAGAGTTTTCGTTTATGACCGTTCTGACTTGTCTACTGATATCATAATTAGATATTATACTGTGTGCTCGTTCACATCATGGATGCATATCGTTTGGATGCCCTTCAAAGAAGCCCATAAGTCGAGCAAACTCCAAGAAGTAGAGCAGCGAATGAGGAGAATGTGCAAGTTTCGTTGATGCATGAAATACAGATGGATCACTGTTGGATTAACGTTTGACAGAGTGGATTCAAGCGCATTCTGCTGGCAAAAAAAACACAGCGAGAGTATTCATCTATTCCTTTGTCAGCCATCGAGCATCGGTCTCTTTGACAAATGTCCGTCGTTCATTTATGCGTTAAAAAAAGACGATGCTCTACTTTTGCTCAGATCATATGAGAGAATCACGTGTTGCGCATGAACTTGTTGCACGACATTTCGGCATAATCATTAAGTGTGATTACGAGAAGCAATCCTACCTTTAGGCCAGCTCCTGAGTATAAGATTAGCGACCTATGATTCTTCTGATATACTCTAGCGGTCTTCGCATGATGAAAACGTTAAGGTGGATTGAAAGAATCGTCTGCCACCTAGATCACACCTTCACACAAAGTGTGGTGGTGTTTTCCTCAGGCCCCGGCACTCACGAAACCTGGTTGCGTGACAAGTTCAAGGACCTCAATGACAGTCTCTTGCAACGCAGCGTTTGAATGATGATAGCTTAGGCTCCACAAAATTTTAGATGGTATCGTCTGTGCTTGCATACACGATTGTTAGGATGTTCAGGCAATCCTTTGACATGAAATAGGAGGACTGGGGAAGTCTTGTAGACACTGAATCAAAGGTGGCTTTAGTTACGTCGCAACGGACACAGCATGGGGGTTCGTTAGTGTTGGATTTGTTTGCCGTGTTTCGTAATTTACCGCTAATCATTCGCGGATATTGAGCACCAGCCGAATGCGCATTTCACGCTTCAACTGTTACTCTATGTGAAATCGAATCGCCTTTATACGCCCTGTTCGTTTGGATGTCGTATGACAGTAATTGTCGTTAGGTTGTTTTGAATTGGTTCAGTTACGTAACCTTAAGAGATTACTTAACTGAACCAATGCAATAACATCTACAATGGTGTCACTGGTAGTGTTATTACTATACATCATCGATTTGGAGGAAAGACTGTTGCTTGCGGGTGTGAGCTATTGACCTAATAGCTGTGATGTCTTTTGCCTTTCCATCACTTCATCGTTTGGGAAAGTGCACATAAAAACCGTTTCGTTAACGCATATGTTTTACGGTCCTCTGAAAGAAGTTTTCGGCTCTTTCAAAAGAAAAAACTTTCAGTTCGCGTAATGAAACCTTCAAGTGAATTATGGCGAATGAATGCGAGCATTAATGCAAAAGAACTTCTCACAGATGATAATTTTGCTTCAAAAAATGACTAAAATTGGTTGGAATATTTTTTTCCATAACAGGGGGATAACAAATTGTTTCTGGTCCACAAATTTATTTTTTTAAATTCTAATATTCAATATTTAAACCATGAATGGAATGGAGTCGTCACTGGGTGCTTTCCACACTTTTTTCTTGCAAAAGTGCATTGCACGGCCTCCATTTCTTTACACATGCATGCATATCAGCACATCCGTATGTTGGTTGGTCCTCACAGTATGTAGTTCCAAATTGGTCTAGTGAATCGATTTGATGGCCATGCTCCCCTGTCGTTGTGATGTCTTTATTGATAACGCTTAAATGCAATGCTTAATTTCTGCATTGCCCTTGTCCATAAGATATTCATGCGTATTGCAATTTACGAAATACTCCAGCATTTTTTATGAACGGTCGCATCAAAGCCTAGGTGTTTTCTCATGAATCGGCGTAAGAACCTAATGAGAATCTCTCGACCGTGAGGATCTCATGTTCCTCATCGATTGACCAGGTACATATCCGAGTAGTTCAGAATGCATACTGGAAGTCATTTGTGGAAATAAATTTTATATGACATATGACTTTTTATATGACATGTGTCGTTCGAAAATACTTCTCTGAATCGCTCGACTCGAATCAGTGATTGCGCAGAATCTCAACCGTTACACGCGAGAGTGCATGCAAAACTTGTGCTCTTCTTGAAAGCACTTATTTGGATTAAAAAAACGTTGCAAAGATTGGCATCTCATCTGCTAAATTCGTATTGTTATTAGTTGCTGGAATAATTGAACGCGCTCATATCGGAATAATCCAAAGACAATAGTTGCAACGTTTCATTGTGAATAGGGCTCATGCTTAAGACACTGGGCGCATGTGCAAATTTTAGACGCACGAGTGACGGTTTTGCTATGACTGATGATGTTTTTGAGCATTTCCATTAATAGGTATCAGTCGAATGACACGTTCGTTGACACTTGTGACGCAAACCTCACAAATGATCATTGTACGGAAAGAACATCGTTATTTTTAGGCTCACATGCGCTTATTGTAGGCTTAAAATCACTCGCTTCGAAGCAATTTTTGATCACCGTCATCTCTCATAACACACAAATCCACATAGCTCACTGATCCAATTGCCAATGTGAGTGTAAAATTTAATCCACATTTCCTGAGTAGGTGATATGGATTCCGTTGTCGGATCGTTTCAGAAATTAATTTGCATCTTCAGTCCCATTCAGTATTTTGCCGCTGAAATAAATGCAGCAAAATATTGGATGGAAGAGAAAACCAATCGAACGTATTCCACGTTGACGTGTAAATGAACTTTTAAATATGTCTAACAGCAAACTTATAGCTGGTTCGAGCAGATCGTAGATTAATTTCCTGAATAGTATGTGAGTATTGTGAACTTGAAGAAAGAATTGTTCGGTTTACAGTCTTCCATTATGCATAACACAATTTTTTATTACCTTGTTAAACGCTTAGAGCTTCGCTTGCTAACTTATAGAAATTATAATAGAAAAACTGAAAAGTATGGTTTCATTGGCTATCGTAGTATATGATTTAACAGACGTTTAGTATTCATTCATGTGTTCACGAACATAGAAGCCATTTAAACTATAGCCAAGTGAAAAATCATGAAGAACGCGTATCCTACTTTATGGCTTCACTTTATAAACAATACTATAAATTTCCGTTTCTTATAGCGAATCACTGTAGTGAAATCTATTATACAAAACTCTTTAACGAATTACCCTGTAAATGTTAGGGTTAGCAGATGTTTTGAGTTTGTTTGTTTGCCAGTTTTCAACCCGTCGTTCCGCCTGAACGGGAAGGGCGTTTGATGTTATCGTAGCGTAAGATGGGCACGTAACTGTGTGTTCATTTTATGAACGTTCATTGTGTATATCCGACGGCTAATACCAAACTTATTTCGTGCAATGTCGAAATTTACATTACAATATTGCAATGCGGAGATTTTCCGTTCGTTGTTGAGCAATTGTTGACTATAATGAGGTTCATCGAAACGTTATTATTGCAGCGTATTTCATTTCTTTTGTAACGACTTGGCAAAATTTTGTCACGATGAGTGCTTATACACTCTTCCATAAGGCAGTAAAACTCTGTATGTTTAAATTCGCGGTTGGATTGCACCGCGACGAACTCAGAACCTTGGACTGGTGTGGACAACCAATAGCTGAGGTGAGCAAGTGGTGAATCCTCTACAAGGCTCGTCTAAAAAAAAGTTCGCCCACTTCTACGCGTGCTCGCAACGCATTCATAGCCGCGTCTTTTTGAGCGAACCCTGATTCAATACATACGCGAATTGAAATGTAACACTTCTCTGCTATTTGGATGAATGGAGCTGGCTGCTGTAGCTTAAGAGAACAATTGTTCATGTTAGCAGATATTCACCACGCGATTAGATCGTATCGGCTTCACTTCAGCTCGTCTAACTAAAAATGACCGATGCTGGTGTGAGGTGAGCTCATGAGCTCATTCATGATTTTTCAACCACTTTAACGACCTATACCATTGTTTGAACATTTCTGTAGTTCTCGCTTTTTTCACTTCTAATTTTCATATTGTACTAGGAGTCGGCAGCATCTGTACACAAGTTCAACTGATCGTTATATGACTCCCTTCCAATTACACCTTCAAACAGTCCTTCCCTTGTCTTGTACAGTCTGATTGTTGAAAAAGTATCTGTTTTGATGCTTGAAACTCCGTTTCTTGTCGCCTCAATATAGCTCAGTCATGAGTGCCCCTCGATTCCTGCTCCTTCAGGTGCTGCGGCTTTCCGCATTAACATTTACTTTTACTGTTGCCTTGATATTGCACTCTGTCAGATTGGTTTATGACAGATCGGCTGCCCAGAAAGGCGTTTTAATACCGACATCCGGATATGGCAGCAGTAATGAAGATGGCTAATGAATCGACCCATTCCCATGTGATGCATTGGAAGTCCACAAGTTCTGCTTTTAAAGATGTGCAAATGGAATGATATTAGTCAACGCGCTTTCATGTGTAACATTAGAGAATTCTCAGTGCTCAGGGTCGTAAGACATGCGTGCCGTGGGATCACGCGCTTTAGTTTGCAGCCGTCAGACCATCCGCTATCACAAGCTACTCCAAAAGAATAAAACATACCTTCGCATTTTAATTAACTCGACGGCTCACAAAAGCCTCTTGCTAGTTAATGACTCGTTATTGTGCACCGACCGGTGAAAAGTGCAATCCGATAGATTTCAAAGTGCGTGTAGTTTTACCACGTTTAATCCTATGAAAACTTGATAGATTAGATTAAAACTGGTATATCGTCTAGAGCATACTATAGATAACAGCCACAGAAGTCCTTCGCTTTAATAGTTCTTGAGAGAGAGGAAAAGAGCGAGGGGGAAAGAGAGAGAGAGAGAAGCAGGTAGATCCACGTCCACACAGAAACACCTACTTTCACATAAAAGCACTCACTCTCACACACGCACGCAGTAAGAACCTCGCCATGATTCGCTTTCCAAGTACCATTTGGTAAGCCTTGTCAGAATTACTTTACTGCAGTTGTAGCTCCACTTCAACGAAGGAATATGTCTGCAGGGTTTGCCCCGCTTTTGCAAACTGTTGGCACCGTCATTATAGGCTATGAAACTCCGTTTTGAAATACTCCTCTTTTTCGACTAGCGACATCAGTCTTCGGATTCATTTCACAGTGCAGAATCCGAGAACGTGGGTACTCCAGTATCGGAATACACACAGTGAGCCATTACAATTTAAAATTTTCCGTACAACACTTGTTTTTCGTAATTTCAACATCAACGCGCATTGTCTTTTATCACAAACATTTCCATTGCATTTTGAAAAACCAGTGGGGCAAAATGTAGCTCATTCTTGCAGTTTTATTTTTCTTCCTCTATGAAGATTCTCCCATATCAGCGATTGTTCAAATTAGAGGTTATATAATTTCAGCTGTTGAAGAATAATAAGAAGGTTGATTTGTTTTGAGCGATTTTGAGATACCATTTGATAAGTGAGATACTTGATAAGCTAATTTTAACATTCTGGAATTTCTGTAAGGAATAAAATATATGTCGACTGAATGGTAGTTCGATTTTCGACACGATAGAAACGAAAAGTGGTGATTAGCTTTTCGTAAATATCATCAGTGCAATTCACAGCCCACAGTTATGGGTCTCATCAATCCATTTTTACGAGTTAAGCCTTTCGGAAGGAAGCAGGCAGCGCTTCTTTCGTATTGGTCAACATTGCTTTCGTCATAAGTTAATCTTCTCGACATGTACCTAGAAATATCTCTTTCAAAAAGAATTATAACTTGTCAAAAGCAGACATCCAATGAGTATTCCTAACAAACAAATATGTTATTGCTGCGTATTTCATTGCTGTGCGAATGCGTAATGCTTTTCGTGTTTTCCGTCACCATAACTTCATAGAACAACTGTGCAGTTTTCCTCTATCTTGTTCCATCAATCCATTGCATTGTTTTACAATTTGAATTATGTATTTGAGCCTCTCGGATACATTTTCTGCCCTTTTTTGGCTCAGTTTTTAACGAAACGTCACCTCAGTTTACTTGTAAATAATTGTTCTATGCTCATATCTGTCGCTTGCTCGGTTTTCATTGTTTTTTTTTTGTTTTTGCTGATAGCACGGTGTGCTGTTTTCTCAATCTTTTTTCATCTAACTGCGCATCTTTCTGCACCCGAACGGTGGCTACAGAGATTACCTTCGTCCTACGAGTTTCTTTTCTTGACTGGCATTGAAATTTCTAGCTGTGAGGTTGTTATCATAGACTCCTAAGGTACCCAACGAGGTAGATGCTTTCTGTTCAGCAACGGCAAAACGAGAGAATAAAATGGTGAATTGCAAATGCGAAACAATAGAATGTCTACAAGTGGTATCCAAGATTCCTATATATGGATGCATATTATAAAGTATTATTTTTAAAATGCAGTAAGGAAGTGCTTGTAGCCATTGAGAGCAAAATTTGCTTAACATAATAGACGATATGAAATTAGAGCGTTCCCTTGCCGACTGTGAAAGTGAATATCACGTCAGCTATCGTCATGCGCTTTTCTACATGTTGTTCTGTTTTTTAAAAGCTGAACTAATGAAAATTAGAGACAAACACCTACCATCTTGTTTACTGGCGCTTAACTTTTTATCGAAGTGTTCACGACTGGTGAAACTGTGAATTTCCGTTGCACTGAAAAGATGCTTGAAAAGCAGCAATTGAATAGAATCAAGACATGAGATGGCCGACCGCCGGAGGAGATGGGAAGCTCAAGTAGACTCAGTAAACTAATATGATCAACGTCACCGTTGTGAATAGATTTTATTATTGCTGCTGATGTTACGAGCTTGTTGGAACTAACAGAATATGAACGAAACCAATCAAGAAAAGCAGACAGTCCATCGCACAAGATATGATCTCAAATTCAACTGACTCAAGTTTTACGATCTACGGATAAAATATCACACCATTTACTGGCACGCAGTGATTACCTTGCCGTGCATTGCTCACTGACTCCTCGAGCTCCCAACCTAATCATCTTCCCGCTATGGGTCGCTGTAAATTTGGCTTTTATAACATTTTCACTGAAAGTTATTCTTTTTAAGGACGTGGAAGAGGTATGCTATCAGGCAATCAACAGAGAGCTATAAGTTGAACAAAATGAAGTGGCTCATTGTGGATTATTTTTCATATGCTTTATTAATGTGCGACTGTTTAGACTCGTCGCCCCTCTCATGAAATATTTCCTTAACGCAGACCAGCCACGCCGAAATATATGAGAACTGTTCAAAGCGACACCACCAAGTTCAAATGAAATGTGTAAGACATGTCAAACAAAAACGCATTTTTAAATAAGCATTAATTTGTGGTTTTTCCGCACTTTCATGGTACCGGAGGTGAATTTCGATCACACGAAAAGAATTACTTTCTTCGAACAATTCAAATTCACGTTTTAAATTCAAATAGAGCGATACTGATATGCAACATCTTACCAATGTGATAATCATTTTCTTTGAATGCTTCCTATAACAATCATACAGTAGGCGTATCAGCCATCGAGATATTGGCTGTGTGAACGTAGCGGATAAATTTCAAATCAGCGAAATTAAATTTGCAGAAATGTATGGGACGTGTCCGCAACCGACGTTCGCAGTAGGTATTGAAAGCGTCTCACCTACTCCGCCTACTCCAGGCTCACCGGCATCTTTTACGAGGTGAGCTCACTTAGTATTTCACCTCCAGGCGCGTCATAAAACTTTGATGACTATGCTTTTTGGGCAGCTGTTCGGCTGTTAGTTCGTATAGCGATTGAGATTCTGTTCGCTCGTCGAATCTTTTGCTCGTGCTCTTCTCTACGTGCTTGTTCCAGTTGTTTTCGCTCTGTAAAGCTGTTTAGCTACTTTAGGAGCTCAATCTGTTAGATGAGCATTATTTATTGAAGTGTTTTGCTATAGAATATGACGCATGTGCCATCGCCATCTACAGATCGATTATCATCATCGTAATATTGTTATCCACTAAGCAACTTTTAGCACTGTTGTATTTCGGGCAACAGCTGTTAATGTTCAGGAAGGTGTACCTTTCGTGATATTTCATGACGGTACCTGCAAATACGTCAGATTCAGTGTAGCGAGACTTTTTTTACAAAAGGAGCCACCACGAAGGTATTATTCAGTGGTATGCCCAAATCATCTTATGTTTCACAGGATCTAAAGAGTTCGAGGCATCTAAGAAAAAATGTTGAATCACCAACCCATCTATTTCATGAACACTTCGCGAACTATGAATGTTCTTATTCTATCTGACCAGACTACTCGTGCAAATCACAGGGTTGTTTTCTGATACAAGTTCAGTGAATTAGACAGCCAGATCGGTTGCAAAATGCGCCCGATTTTTTCGCCCTTCTGGAAGACGTTTTAACCTTAGCCGGTGGTCGATGATTAATGTTTTAATTCAGATATAGGGGATGGTGAAATCGTTTAGATTAAACCTACCGAATCTTACGACCTTAGCATTTATGAGTGCCGAGTTGGAACAACCGTACAGAGGGGAAGGTGCAAACGCAAACTTATTCACAAATGTGACATCGCAACAACGCGCCTTATTACTCGCAGATTTGCAAAACACACAATTCTGGTTTGTTCCCGTTTAAAATTTTGAAGGTATTAAATTCACACCAATTATCTAAAAGTCGTAGGGTGCGCAAAATTGCTAACTTCTGCCCTTATGCGCGTTTTTTTCCCGTATTATTTAGCCCGAAATGACGCTCAGTAAGAAAACAAACAGTTCATGAAATAATATTTCTAAGATCCAGCGAGCGGAGCATAGTGAGAGAACGTCATATCACATAAACTTAGCTCAGATTGTCACATGGAATTTTTAAGCGAAATGCCATTTGGTTTGCATCCGTGGAGGCCGTGGAATGTTGTTGCATCTGTAACAGTAGGACAAAATAAGGCGTCAGTTGAAAGCTTTTTTAAATAAGGGTTGAAAGACTCAATCTTCAAATGACCTCATACTTCTTTTGAGTGCCACTGTTCTCCTTTAAACTAATGCTTTTAGAAACTTAGACGTTTTGGATGTTCCAAGCAACTATTTTATGCGATCCGAAGATTTTAGAAAGATCATTTAGTAACTGGAGAGAACAAAGATCAGCAAGCACTTCATACAACAACACGAAAGTATCTTTTTGCTCACCGTTCATGAAATTCGCTAGACGCAATACTTTGACCACAAAGGATCAGAATTTCGAAATAGATACAGTTTCTGAATTTTTGCACAGTTCTTTATTCAATGACCCTGTTGTAGGAATTATTCCGTTATCGCTTATGCCCAAAATCTTGTTTCCATTTCAGCGATATTGTTTTTGCGATTATGCAGTTACATATTTACGGCGACCGCTGCATTGTTGATTGTGCGAAATAAGGCCTCGAAAACGAGCAAAACAAGAATATTTGCATTTTTGCTCCATTATTATGGAAATCGCATTGTTTCCGATTGCATCAAACGCTTGTAACAAACCTCCATGAGAACTTTCCGAATGACGCTGCAAAGGAGCGAATAACAACGAGAAGAAAAATTAATGGCGGCGAACACTGACCGTTTCGTGCTCATGTGAGATGGATGATGATGCATTTGCATGTATGTGCTCGTCGGGCAGAGGTCAAATCGACGAATTAGGGAGCTGGAATGTGAAATTTTCCAAAGTTTATTATATGATGAACTGCACTTCAAAAAAAATTTCTTTCTAAATGAGTAATGGAAAAAACATTAATAGTTTAAGAAAGCACGTGATTCTTGCCTGCTAACGTTACGCGGATTTCTCTCAATTTTTCTCAGTGTTTCTCTCAGTTAGTAGCTTTAACAACGGAAAGCTTGTGTTCTTCACTTAATCATCTCAATGCACCGTTTATCATCCGTTTTTTTTTGCATACAACGATTGCGACTTCCAGCTTTCTAAGCTGGATTTTCGTGATCAGTAAATGTCTTCAGAAAGATTTCATGACGGCTCTTTAGCGTTCGTCGTAAAATTTCTCCTCTCACTTAGGGCGTCGCATTTAACGACAGTTTGAATGAGCTTTCGGAGAAAAAGAAGCAGTTTATAGTGGGCGATGAATAACGCTGAAAAACGCATAAAAGGGCTAAGCGACATCGAACTAGGCTACAAAAAAAGTTATCTGATATACATCGTTTAAAGAACAATAAAGAGTCGTTTTCATTCTGCCACATTCGATTTGCCGCATTGCCATGTAAACGCCATTCGATACGCACCTCGCTTTACGAAGTATTTATGCAAAAGTGCGTTTAAGATGAAGCCGCAACTGTTCACTGCGGTGCGTCATTGCGTACTTAAGCATGTCAGCGTGGCGGCACGCCAATCGAATCGTATTCTTCGGGCGATTTTACGGATCGATAGATCGGTTTCTATCTTATAGATAACGAGAATTCGCATGAATGGCTCCCATAGGAATGGAATTCTGGTTACTTGTTGCTAACTTTCGTCCCTCATACGTCATTCCGTTCTGCATTATCCTTTAAAAATTTCAGAGCTCTTAGAAGATTTTTTTTTTCATGGAACTTCTGTTGCAAACGAGTTTTGTTCGCAAATGTCTTTGCATTTGCATTTACATTTGCTTATGTGCAAAAGATTGCAAATGCTAATGCACTCATTTGCAAATGAATGCAAATGAGTTTAGGTTGTTTTTTCTTATTCCACTGTTAATCTGTCCACATTTTTTAATGCGGCAATTAACATGCAGCTAAATGTTTTCATGCAGAGTGATGCTGTACGGCTTTAAGGCTTAGCTATCGAAGAGAGTCATTTTGCGACTGATTCGTCCATTAATTAATGCTACAATCTTATGCATTGCTTCGTTGTGCATATAAACACACAATTTCGTTTCTTTAGTTGGCCGCAGTAACAAGTTTCGAAATCCACTCAACAAAGACGAGCACAATTAATGATGTATTCATGCGCAAACTGCGACCCATTTTACCGAATCAAGTACCATTGACAGACAAGTTGGAAAACAGAAAGAAAAATTATACAAGGCGAAAATGCAAGCGCAGGATCTGGGTTGGTGACGCCAACGTTTAAGCTTTCTACGCGTCATGGGCGTGTTAACAAAGTGGTGTTTTTCAATCGTCGGTTAACGCTTTCAGTGAGATTTGTGCGTCGTACGTAGATGAAGCAAGTGAGGCGCACCAAGTCAGTTCAAGTCAGAATACTGAGATCACCGATGGCTAGCTGGAAACTTGACGTTTCCATTCGACGAACAAAAGTGAAGTGCCGTAATCGTCCATAGGAATAACCAAACGAATTACGACAACTCTTTCACTCTTTCGTAAATCGCCGCTCTATATTCTTGTCTGCGAGGTTAGACAGTGAATCATCCGACGTTCATCGAGTGTTTTTCAATCGTCGGTTAACGCTTTCAGTGAGATTTGTGCGTCGTACGTAGATGAAGCAAGTGAGGCGCACCAAGTCAGTTCAAGTCAGAATACTGAGATCACCGATGGCTAGCTGGAAACTTGACGTTTCCATTCGACGAACAAAAGTGAAGTGCCGTAATCGTCCATAGGAATAACCAAACGAATTACGACAACTCTTTCACTCTTTCGTAAATCGCCGCTCTATATTCTTGTCTGCGAGGTTAGACAGTGAATCATCCGACGTTCATCGAATCGTCTACCATATACGCACAATCACCAATGCAGCCATCATTTGAAGCGCTACCATATAAAATCAAAGAATCACGAGCATACTAAGAGGAAGCGAAAGCAGGTCACACAGTTATTTGGATTTTATTAACGGGTTTATTCGCGCCGAGACACGAAGTACGCATTCAATAAAGCAACATAAAAAGCTGAAAACTTTATTATGTGCGGTTTTCCGAACGGTTCAAGTGATTGCAAAAAAGCAGCTAATACAGTAGCGCGGTAGAAGAGCTCGCTTTCATCTATCACAAACCGAGTCAGTTTTTTCCCAATTTTTTGGCACTTCGATAAGGTCCACCATGATGTGCAATTGAATCATTAGGCATAATCTAAGCGTGATTTTCATTCTAAAAAAAGTGTGATAACATTGCGATTGCTCTCCGAGCTTACTTATGAACACGCGGCCAATTTCGGATAATATTCTTTACCTCAGTACTTCACACCCAATATTTTCTCGTCGACCTCGTTCGACGTTATCGTCAACCAATTTTTCCTCTGCACTTGTTGCAGGAAATGATCAACAGGTTTGCTGCCGGTGAAGCAAACAAAATCCTCAGTCGTCGAAGCGTGCCGGTAATAGAATTGCGTTAAGACGATTTTGCTCGCTTTACTGTTGCTGGTTTCTTTTGGGTAGAAGAATGGTCATCGAAATAACCTGAAATTTGTGCATTTTTGCTCGGGCTGTTCACTGATAGGACTTGCAACAATAACGCTGAGCTATACGAAACGGAAGAACTATTGAAGCCATAACTCATACATAAAATTAAAATCCACTGAATTAGAATATACTTTGAAGCCATAACTCATACATAAAATTAAAATCCACTGAATTAGAATATGCTATGTTCTTTTCGTTATCACGATGAGTGCAACCTGAAGTGATAAAAGAGCATCATACTTTTCATAAAACACTAAATTAATCGACTCGCTGACAATCGATGCTTGCCATAGTGCAAACGCTTAAAGATTATAAAGAAGTATGTACAGCTTGAGGCACCGCTGCAAAGAGCTTAAGATACTTTGATTAAGATGGAAAGATTGCTATGAGTGAAATTTTTCAAAACCATACGCAATACTGCCAGTTTTTCCAAAAGAGGGAGAATCATCGAAGTACACAGTTAGTAGGGTAATATAGTTTGCGTTGTGGTGGCCGCTATGCGAGTTTATATGACGATTTGCTGAATTGAGTATATAGTTGGTGACGTAATTAAGCCATTAAGCAGTAATCACGGAACGCTTCTTGAGATGAGAATGCTCACGGCTATGAACTAGTGTGCGCTATTGAACTAGTGCATTCATCGAAAACTTTAGACAACAAATGCGTATAGCGAGCGTACAACGTTTTCAATGTGGAAAACGTTGCTTATTTTTTCGGTATCGCAAAATTTCAATTTTTAATATGTACGATCTATTTGTTCCTAAACGATTCGTTTACGTCTCATTTTAAGTACTATTGCCATTGTTTTATGCCGAGTTGACTTCACATTTGGTTCCACTGGTAACGTTAAAGTGTTCTATGGAAATGCAGTATATGTTGTTGAATTGGTTGAGCTGTTTTTAATGAGGTTTTCATCTTTTTTTCAACTCTTTTGTTGAAAAAACCATCCAAAAGAACAAGTGCAAGTGATTACAAAGTTGGCTGCTGCGATACGCTCGTTCGTAATTAATACATCGGACTGAGCGATTTTATAAACTACCTGTATCTACACAATGTAAACAATTTATAAAAGCGTGCATCTAAAAGCAAAGCATCGCAAATCAGCTTTCACACTCACCCGAACAGTGTAATCCGAGTCATTTAACACCCTTTTTGAAAACGTTTTAAAACTTCAACTGCGAAGCTCGCATCATTGGGGGACCGACTAACGGGTGACCACTAAAACCAATGACACCTTGCAACAAAGCAGAGGCTGCAATCTGTTGCAGCCAAAAGTTCTGAGCGCTAGCACACTGGTATGCCCTTGGCTGGAGCCTTTCTTTTGCGGCTATAATACGGCTGCGTACTTACTAGATCGACGTGAACGTTAAGTTGCAGTAAGTAACAATTTTTGTTTCCGGCCTTCGTATCACCGCTTCTGCCGAGTGGCAAAGCGTTATTTCTTCGTTGACATAAGAGGCGCTTTAAATGTGCCACTTTCAGTTACTGAATATAAAGAACTTACTTGGCAACACTTCACTGGTTAGCTTTTGCGATCTGTGCCATCGATTTCAAAACATTACTCTTACTTCGAACCGATGCATGATGTGTTTGTGCCAAATAGCCATGGCACTACTGTTCATGAAAATATCTTCATGTCTGCGCATTGGTCGCACAAGTTTTCTCAAAAGTTTCTCAAATTCTATCATGGATAATTCGAGGACTTTGATGCCACTCCTACATCCTGATATTCTTACCACAAACAAGGTACTCCGTCCATTTTAGGCTGATCAGCTTGATCTGCGTTACTACGTCCACTCGCCAATTGCGTATGATTTATCCACTTTTCAATCGATGAAACCGAGTAGTACCCAGCGTCAACATTTATATGGCCTTCTGCGTTAAGCGTAGTCGGTTTACTTCTGTTAGAGTTAGCGACCATGTCTCGCCACCCTAAGTGAATGGTACTTGAGGCATGAATATGTGTTTCTAAGTTCAGCATCGACTTCTAAATGCTCAGCATTCCTCGGAATTTTGTCTCACGTTTCTTGTCTTCGACTGCAAATCCCTTTCGTCGATGTTACATCGGTTTCAGCTCTTCGATTCGTTCGTGTTTCAGTTCAACCATTCAGTCAGCGCATTCCGTGTATGAACGTCGTATTTGTTGTAGTCTGGAGCTCTGCTCTCTTATTATGAAACTGGTCAATCAAAGTCATTCTTCGTTTTTTTGTGTCCATTGGTCAAGCAAAATCGAATGACGGCATTGAGGGGTTAAAAAGGGTTTTAAAATTTGAAATGGTCGTGTAGTCATGAAGTGCAGCAAATCAGTGCCGCCATACCGTCCTACATAAAAACTTACTGATTCGTGTGAATGATGTTATACTTTGTCTTCCACCTCAAACAGCCCAATTTTATTCAAAGCGTTTCATGTCAGTCAATTCTACTCGCCACTAAGCCACGTAAATATTTAAAATATAACTTTGATTTCGCGAAGTTCTATGCGACACTAGTGTGCCTAATTGTGATTGAACCTCATCTGTTGCCCTATTATAAGCTTTTATGTATGTTGACCAAAATGTTTGGTTATTTTCGGACATTTCTGTTGCCTCTCAAAGTTGTTTTTTTCGACAAATTTTCCAGCATTTGAAAGAAAATTTTGAATTCTTTCATTTTTCTCTCCCTATAAGTGAAAATGGCCCCCAAGGGGTTCATAAGACATTTTTTTGCGTATCGTTATCGGACTTTTGCTCGGCATATCGATGATGTGGAATGGGTTTTTGCATACGGCGGGTTATAAGAATCTTGTGATGCAAATTAGACGAGAAAATGTCAGAGCTGAAACTACGAGGATGCACATCTAATCGGATCGGATGTATATGTATGCCAGCAGTCATCATGAGTTGTCGGAAATCAACCAGCTCATGCGGTTTTTCTTCGGAGCCGATTGCGTAGTTTTGGGAGTTGTCTTTACTGGCACGAACTTTACTGGCCTTTAGCTTATGCTCAAAAGTGAATCGTACTTCCTTACTTCAGCTCAATATTTTACAGCTGCTTATATGATTCTTATTTTCTTTCCATTCACGCATCTACATTATGTCTTGAATTTGTCTTGCGAAACATTATTCATCTGAAGGACAGCACAGAAGATAGTCACTGCAGAGCTGTGTACACGTGTCAATGCCATCTTGTTTTCAGGCAGAAATACGCGTGAACCACTGATCTTAGTGCCATATTCTCGCATCACCCAATGAATTTTAATAAATTCATGCACGCTATCGAGCTAATCCGTCAACCAATTTTTTTCATGCTCACGTACCAAGCATGTCGGCTAATTTGTCTCACGAAACCTACTAATGACTTCTTCACTAATGTCACTTTCTAATGTCCATAATTCGTTCGAAATTTTTTTCATTTATACTGACCCAAAAATAACGGTAATGATATCAGTTCTTTCATGCAAAAACTGAAATGTTTTTTTTAAACAGTCGATAAGAAATGGACGCGCAGTTTAATTTGTGATATCGCAGCAGATTATGGAACCAAAAAACGCATCGATGAAAAGGCGCTAATTGTTGCTCTTTACGATGCACCAATGAGAAAGAATGCGCTTGTTGAAAACAATTTTCTTGACGAAGAGGTTGTGCAATGCGAAGAGAATGCGTCCATTTTGAGTGCATTTGTTGAACAACATTTCACAATTTGCTGCATATTCACAGCGAACCAATGCAAGAGAACTGTTGCCAAAAGAAGCGTCTAATCATGCAGATATTGCCAACTTGTAGCATACATTTACGCCTTCGTTCTACACATACTGTTCCATGTTTTATAATGATGTACGTACGGTCGCTGAGAGCATGCGTAACATGTATTTATAGACTCCGTAACGTTAGTACTGTTTCGCATGCGTCAATCAGGTTCGGTGTGTGTGTTCACGTTTCTTTAAGAACGGACAGATGGCAAACAGCTTTCGCGTATTGCGCTTTCTTACTCGCTCATCGGTCTTCCAGGATTTGTATACCATTAATTTAATGCATTTTACAAAGTGTAACTGCCTTCACATAAAATTTTTCGCAAAAGGCAATTTCGAACGTTTGCAGTTTTGAAAGACAACTTTTCATTCGATCCGTTTTTTTGGTTAGCAACTTCTTCCAAACTAAACGAATGTGATTGGCATAAGAACGTTTTCGTAGTTCGTTCATTAGAAGATCGATCATTTTTGCAAAAGCGCGTGCGATTTTCTCAGTGAGTTGTTTCTCTTTTATGCGCTCAAATCGACCAGTTTTGCAAATGAGTGGTTGTATGACCGAACTTCCTTGCATGCAATAAAAAAGAATGGAATTTTTTTGTGCGTGGATTTTGCGGAAGGTTTTTTTGGCATGCTCTGTGCAATTGTTTTGATTGCCGAAAAACTTCCTTTGTGTCATATTTGCTAGTTTTAGTCAGTTGAACAAAATTCTTATTACTTAGTTGTGTGCGAGAAGAAGTGATTTTGCAATACAAATCAGCATTTCATCATGAGGTGATTTCTCTTTGTTCAACATGCGTTTTTGGTTGCTGATGCCATTTTGTGATCATATGCTTGATCATTCTAGCTCGTCGAAGGAACCTCTGTTGCTTCACGAGCACAACTCGATACCGTTTTGGCATAGAGTCGTATCGTTGAAGCAAAATGGCACTGTGAATCACGCTATGAGCTCTACGTTTAACGACGACGAAGCACAACAAGATGACCAGGTTACCCATTTCTTCCATTATTTGTGAAAAAAAAAGTATTATAATTTTCTCGATGACGACTTACTCATGAATAGAGTGAAATTGCGATATTAGGTGAAAGAAAAAATTCAATTCATGAAAACAAACACCTGCGATGAGTGAATTAGAAAAAAAGGAACATTCTTCAGTAGATTAAAATTTTAGGAGTTTTTCGTTCTCTTATCTCTTCGGTCTGCCAGACCATCTTTTAATTATTTGACAATCCATTGCTGTAGTGGTTGTTGTAAAATGACAGTGTGTATAGCTGTGCTGATATTTGAGTGTTATCATCATGATAAATGTAAGTTTATCTCTAGGGCCATATGATAGGCACTTTTCAAATAACGCCCATGTTGGATGTCACTATCGAACAATTGTTCTAGCCATATAAAAGTGCCAACTTGTTTAATTTGTCACATAATACATTCCATTGTGCGCAGAGTCACAAAAATCGATGAATTTTCGCTCTTTTCTGTGATGATCAATCGTGATGATGGTTAAGTGGTAAAATGTTGTGATTATAAGTTGCCTTGTTTCTATATCATACTTCAATTCAGCATTAAGTATTCGATTTCATTTTGAATTCCTTCATCACTTCGTATGGGTTATCTGATTGTTCGAGAAATAAACATTCACATTATTTTTGTATAATGGTTGGGTGTTTTTGCAGGAAATTGACAATCGGTCGGTAGAGCATTATGAATCGGGTTTCTGCGAGAAATCCTCCACGCGGTGCTTCCGAGGCACACTCACGTTTGCACTAAGATACGATTTCATACATCGCGTTCTAATGGTGCATGTTATCCGGGCAAATCATCTGCCTTCCGAGGTTTATCCTTTCTTATCCTTTACCCTATACTAATTTAACAGAAGAATAGTTGACAGCTGGTCGTGCTAACATCCGTTCACTAATTTTAGGCACACTGAATTGAAGACAGTGCTTTACTATTTTGTTAATTGTCCATACACAGGGATAGCAATATTATAGACCTGAAAGCGGGGATTGAGGAGGTGAATGGATGCTGTAAGGGGAGGGATACTGTAAAAAGGGGGGTACCGTAAAGAGAGGCCAAAACAAAGCATAGCTGCTTATGTTCGCTTTAATATCTGTTGTTGAGGTGCTGTCCGTCTCAAGATTAAGAGCGCAAAGTCATGAGCGTGGCATACCAAAAATGTGGCATCCGTGCTATATGTTTATTGATGAGTTTCACAGAAGACGCATGAATAGGTGCGCATATAGGACATGTGTGCTATGCATAGACCTATGACGCGTTTCATTTGTTCTCGATTTACTATGGCCCGCGCTGCCGAAAATCTTTGCGCCGAAATACTTTAAATGAATTTCGAAAGTCGATGATAGGTACCGCTCTCGACGCAGCAGCGAAATATGCTCTTAGTTCGCGTTTCGAATTTGTTTTACGGTTTCTTAGCGCGAAAATCGAATCGTCTGAGTTTTGGCAGCCCATTTCCTATTTATCCACTGCAGATTTTGTACGATACTAATTTGACGCTCTGAATGAAGTCGATCGACTTTCTTCGTTTTATCGATCATCATGCGGCATTAAGCATAAATCTCATCGCACATTAATATGGAATAAATGCGCTAAGTAGTAGTCATGGAAAGTGGATGAACGTGTTGCATAATTCATATTTTTGTGAACGAGTTTGAGGCAGGAAATGTTCACACCCCAAAACTTAATAATAAAATAGAATTCGATATAAAGCTGTTGTTTTACACATAAACTAAGCAAACGTTTCTAGTGGCGAACGACCAATGTTGGGGCGATGGGAGGGGGTGTAAGTGATGGTTTCTCATTCTCAATAAACGAGGGGTCATTTTGGTATACGTATACGAACATTTACCATGGGCTATGGAGCATCATGCTTCGGGCATTAAGCTTTCTTTTGCTTCGGAAGTCTTTGATGATGAAGTTAATTCATTTTGTGGAAGTTTCTGTCTGCTGTTTCTTCTCTGCATGGAATCTTAATGGCAAGAAACGGTCTGTTGGCTGACCGGATCGGTGTGTTTAGTCATGGACCTGATTATTCATTTTAACTTGTCGCCTACTGAGATTCTAGACTTCCTGAGAGCAAATTAATGGTCAATGTTGCTGATTTTTCCAACAAAATCTTCCACTGCTGCTTCGCATTCATTTTTGAATAGTGGCTTTTTGTTGAAGTTACAGTTCGTATGATCCATCCATAATTTCCTTCTATCCAAAGTTTCCTTGTAATATTGATTTTGCTATATTTCGCCTTCTCATTTGCTGATTTCACCTGCGCTTAATATCGTCTTCATTTGCTGTTCTTTATGAGAAGCTCATACTATCAATGTATTTCTTCTTTTGGACTCCCATTAACAGTATCTGAATTTCTTAAAGTTTTGGCTATGTGGAAAGTTAGTTTTGCCGCTTTTAGCCGGCCGTGCTCACAGATATATATCTGTTTCTTCTAGTATGCCTAGTAATAAGTTAGTGATAGGATTAGCATTATTTCGATGAGCATAGCGCTCGTTACTTTAGGCTGATGAGCATAAATTGGCTAAATTTGTATATTCTTTGCGAATAATAATAAATTTGAAAGCCTTTTTTCACATCGTAACGAAAAGCATTCACCGAAAAAGACACGCAATGTTGGCACGTGGTCCCATGCTCTTCCAAGATCTTGACCCCAAGTGCAGCAAATCGTAACAGCTGTCTATGATTGGCCAGGGAGGGAGAGAGGGAGAGTGATGTTTTGAGAGAGTGAGGGTGAAAACTATTTTTTTTAATGAGCAGATTGCTAAACAAGTACCATTGCTCATTTTAGTAAATTCATTCCATGAAAGTCTGTCTTCGTTGTTGAAACATATTTCATAGTAATACCTTAAAATAGGCCTAATTCCTTCGCAGAATATGGCGTAGAATTTTCGTTTTTTTTGAGAACCAGATAATCATTTTGAAGACGAACTTTTTATTTCTGTTTCCCATGGAGCCTTGAAAAAGTTTTTCAAAAAATAAATTTCCTATGGCAAAATTGTGCAATGAACCCCGGAAAATCGTACAATGGCGAAACGTTTTGATAAGCAGCTATCACGCGTATATATCGACCCGCTTTTTAATACGAATATTCGTCACTTGGGAGCAGCATTTGTTTCATGTTAACAGTTTTGTATGGACTTCAATTTGTGATAAGTTTATTTCAAATTCAGTTATCTTTCCAAAGATTTGGTGAAGATGATCAAAAAAAGATCGCATCAGTCTACAATCTTGCACTTATTTGCTCAGAAAATAACTTGCAGTCTAGAGGGCTGAGATTATAAGCTTCTAGTTCATCCTGGATTTGTTTATATGGACATTGCTCTATGCCGAACTATTTTTAAATACTTAATTGGATGCGCAATAACAGCGAACAATACTTATTTTGCGCTAGAAAACTCATGCAGAAAGGCGTAACTAATGACCATTAAGCTGCTTATGCAAATGGTTCATTATGAATGCCCAAAGTTCCACCTGCTAACATGTTTCTCTTCTTCCATATGTTACGAAACACTGATTTCTGAGCTTTAGCTCACGCTTCCTTCGACATTCACGTCTGAGCTGTTTAAGGGCAATCGCGTTGTGGAACCTTACGTAAAAATGTATTTGCTACCGGAGAGGAGGAATCATTGCAAGACTCGAATATGCAAAAAATCAGTGGATCCGGAATTCAACGAGATGTTCTCCTTCGATGTGGCCTTCAACAATCTCCCCAACAGAATGCTTCAAGTAAGCATCTTTCTCGAATGTGAATTTTATGAACGTTTCGAAACATTTCAAACATTCCTCTCTTATTTGAGGGCGTCAGTTGGCGTTTGGAGTCAGAAGCGAAGAAAAACTACCGAAAGTCGTTGCCGTCGCTAAGAAGCCAAAATCAAAGCGGCTTCCTTTCATATGTACTTTTAATTGCTGCTTGTTAAACGGTTACACCCTCGTTACAACATTTCGGTGGAATTGCTCACCTTTTTCGCAAAAGGGAAGGGGGAGGGTGGGGAGTGGGAAGATGGAAGAGTGAGAATGGGGGCTTGCAATGAAATTTGGCGCATTGAAGGAAGCATGTTGACTGGCGTGTTTCTGCTGCGCACAACCTTCATATTTGTTCGTTTGTCACAAATAGCGTTTGCCGCATTTTTGAGATCGCGTTGTGTGACTGCTGATAATTGACTTTTGTTCAGCTGCACAATCGAACGCAATATTTCTCTTAGCATATCATTTTTTGAGATTAGCGCGTTCGACGTAAATCTCATCAGCACTCTGGCTTTCCCAGGAAGTTATGCGCGACAACAATTACTTCCCCAAAACGCCATTCCTTGAAATGAATCTCAAGCTCACGACATTCGCATATGCGCCTTGAGCACTGAATATTTTTTAGCGATAAGGCACAACAGTTGTCGTACATTGGTGAATTCTCATTTTTATGTTATGCACTACGCTTGGTTCCTCAGTTGAATTGTTCTTTGGAAGACGCAACAATGCATAAAATAACAGCACTCTAATTATGCAATTTGCATTGGTCTGTCTTCAATGCTAACGAATTCGGAGAGAAATATTGCATTGCTCGAAAGGCTACTGAACTGGCTAGACGTTTCAAATTTGTGCATGTGGAAATGCGTGCCAGGGGACGGCGGCAATGTGTGCTGTGGTGTTCACTCAACACATCTACTGATTTTTTAATTAAACACTCTTGTCTTAGTTGCGGAAATTTATGCTCTTCTCTGCATGCTCACAGCCTCTTCGAATGCACTACTTGCTCTTCTTCTTCTTCTTCTTCTTCTTCAAAAAAAAGCCCATTTCATAGAATATTGCACTTGAATTTGCACTTTCTTTCCAGAACTTTATCTAAAGTACGGTGTTCTTCAGTTCATTGATCGTTATAAGCTGCAAAGCTTAATTCTGAAAAGTTTGGACGATGAGCCCAAATTGTTCCTAGCGGTCAATAGTATAGTGAAATGGGGCGTTGACTTCGCGAGGAATGGAACACTGCCTATGATATGAACTAGCAGGTGACAAAAATTTGTAAATCGTGCAGCTCTGGATGAGCAGTTAACGAGATTCACAATGTGGACAGTTGGACTGGACAGCGATTACAACTGGAAGTATGTGAATTCATAAGGCGACCGTTGGGCTCGAAATCATCATAGAAATTTCGGTTAATGAATCTTGGGCACAATTCTCGAACTATGATGGCCCCAAAGTCATGGTCAGTTAAGGTGAACAGCTCATCGATTTAATTTTGCTTTTATTTTACCTAAGGTTTTTGGAGACTTCTAATCATCAGTGTAGCAGATCCGAAATTTTAAGAGAACAGCTCATCATTTTCTCACATTTCCGGAAAGCCTGCATGAAGAAGGCCACCGAAATTCGCAAAACATTAGAAGCGCAAAGTTTTGAGGTAGCGACTTCCGTAAAGCTGCAATTTTGGCAACAGCACAGAGTCAATTGCTTCTGCCTCAGTTGTAACTTTCATTCGACACTATAAGGCACGTCTATTCACGAAATTTTTCAGTTCACTGTTTACGATTTTGATCGTTTCACGCGGCACGATCTCATTGGGAACGTTATCATGCGCGATCTTTTCGATAAATCGGACTTATATAATTGGACGGAATATACAATGCAAATTGTTGGCAGTCAAGTATGTGAAAACGATGTCGTTAAATAAATCTTTTTCAATTTCTGGTTCTCATTCCATTTCTCCTTGTGTTGTCCTGAAATGTTTGCCTATTTCACTTTTCGTTCATTTTAAAACAAAATGCATATAAAATACTAGTTCGAATGTCAAAATCATTTTTTCAAGTTTCAATTTAAGCTTTTAATTCAGGTTTTTTTCTGTTGCGATAGTGTTTTCTAAAATTTTGATGGTTAGTCACCATGAGTTAATGCGCGGTTTTCAAAGTTCTAATTTCACTGGTGACGAAAATTTTCGAAAATCTCGATCATCTCGGGCCAATATATTCTCGCCTTCTTGCTTTCCTCAGTCGTATATTTGGTTTCAGGAGAAAGATGACTTCGGTGATTTGTTACTCTATTTGGCTTATTCGGTTGACGATCAAAGGCTCATTGTGACCGTTTCTAAAGCTTATAACTTGAGGCCAATGGATATAACAGGAGCATCCGGTGATTCTTTTCGCTTACTTTTTAGTTCTATATCGATCATTTCCTTTTTTCTCTTCAATAAGATGGCTTTAGAGTACAGGAGCTTGCATTCACCGCAACAATGATTTCGTCCTGTTTTTCTAAGATATTTGCAATGCGATGATGCTAGTCTCAGTAAGATGTACGTTTTATGCCATTGCCATCCTCATATGTAGGCTTCGGTTCACAAGTTGATTTTGAAGGTTTGCACTACATTTTGAGCGTTTCGTGTACTAAACATTCGAAGACATTCTACTATGAAATCAGATCAGTATTCTCATTCCTATAACAATTTATGCGTGGAAACTATGAGCACCTCATATACATATTTCAAGATCCGTACGTAAAAATCGAGCAAATATATCAACGCCGACGAGTGAAACTGAAGAAAACATCGATCAAACGTGCAAATTTGAATCCGGTATATCATGAGTGCCTCGAATTTGATGTTCCGCTGAACGAAATCGACGAAACAAACCTGCTTGTTCAGGTTATGGATTGGGATAGGTTAGCATTTCCACTAAAAGCTGCAACAGTGCTGCACAAATATATACGAACATAAAGTCGTTTCTGTGTGCTAAAGAACAGTTTGAGTGTTCTCATGTAGCGTCTTCAGTAAAAATCAAGGGTTTCCGCAATTAAAAATGTAAGACTCATGCCATCCAAATAAGATGCTGAGATGCGGCGAAATGTGGTAGATGCGAAGGAGAGGCGTGGCAGTGGGCTCACATTATTTATATACATCTGTTTTATGTTTTCCGATTTTTATGGCCCCAATTACATTATTTATTTTCCTAGTATTGAAAATTGGACATAGTTCGTCAAGAATGCAGGGTGAAATATTATTGCGGATAAATGAGAGTAAGCGTTTTATGTGGTGTGAGAAAGTGCTTCACAGTCTAACAGCTATTCATGAAACACTTGCAACTGTAAAACTTTTCGTTTCGAAAAACTTAAAAGTACGTCGCTGTTTTCTTTTCTTACCTATACTTGTTCCCCTCTGACATTTTTCTCAAATTAACGTTGCCGAAATCAGTAATTTCGTCGAATACAATGACCGACACTTTCAGTCAAAGGTGGCTGACGAACAGCTCAAATTTATTGGTTTACTTGTTTACGATGGTGACCAAAGCATGTTGTATGTTAAGAAGATCGAGAGAATTTGTCGCAACATCTGGTTTGAAGCGTCTGAGAGCTTTAAAGTTCACAGATTTTTAGAGGCAGGAAGAGGGCTTGTTTGAGGGAATGGCTGTGCCCATTTAGATGTCTATTCCTTTCAGTCTTTGCTGAGCGATTTTTTAATTTGAAGTCCGTAATACTTCTGAGGGACGACTGTTAGTCCGAAAGGGGAGGGTCTACTTTTGCTTATGGTTACGGGAAAGGGTGATCTGCATGAGGAGCGAGCTGTGTCGACATGAAACTTTGCTTGGTGCTACACAGCATTACCCCTGAATGGCTCAGTTATGAAACTATTGTCCTTCTTTAGTAGTCTGTTAGATCCCCTTTTTATTGGAAACAGTTACAAGCGATTAAAGGATCGGTCGTGACGATCTGCTTGGCTGTTGTATCATTGGCCGTGATAGCACCACACCAGAAGGTCGTCAACAGTGGGATGACTGCTTCCGCTCACTTTCGTCCACCGACCACGACCCTTCGGTACGACTGTTTAGCACATTGCCCACCGTTTATATTTTGTTGTTGAGAACACCCCTCAATTACGCATTTCATCGAGAAAGGGACCTCCTCGTACTACCTCGCAGATGATCGCATTGTCATACACTGAGTGTTCACCCGTTGAAATTTCCCATCATTGAAATGAAACTACGAAGTCGAACTCCTTCAGGAATACATTTTTATGTTCAGTCATTAGTCATCTCTCCATCAAAATCCGGTCTTTGGTAGATGAGTGACACCAGGGAGGCGGCCGCTTCCTAATAACCCATGAAAATGAACCAACATATTAGGGAGTATTGCTCTGCAATCATCTTACACTATACCTCATAAGCATACAAAACGTAGTGTTTTTTTTCTTTGCAAAAAAGTCGGATAATCACCTACCTTTTTCAGGTCTTGTTACACATTTTTGGCGTATTTGTAATGGTGGATTAGCCGAGGAAATACTGTGAAATGCTTTTTCCGTTGTTAAAAAATTATATTCTTCCAGAATCCCCTCCATGATTTCCTTACCAGTCCTTCGTTTCATTGCTAGTGCTACGGAAGCATTATTAGCATTCCATGGCATTATTAGCATTTCATTTATTACTAGCATTCCATTTATATTAATTGGATTGTTTCTCGGCACGACTTCCAGTTAGATGTTTCGTAATAGCCTGCTCTATATTGATATTTGTGCGCGCATATTCACTTGCTGTAATTGTTGTCATCGATGGCCATTTGCTGTATACTTGTTTTTAAAAAACTTCTTTTCAATTATGAAATCGTTTGGCTAGAAAAGATTACAACAATATACGTACAAATCATAAAGATATATCGTATCTGATAACATGTTCCCGTTATCCAACAACTACCAGTCATTGCCACGGGTCTCGTTGAGAAGCGAGCATTTCATCAAGTGCTTTTCCTTCAACGGCAAGGTAGAACGTCCGCATATAATCAACATAGAATTTCTAAATAGGCTACGTTACCCATAAATCGACGATTTTGAAGGAAAGGAACATTGACACTTGCTTGTGCAGTACAATAGTTGAACGATTTTCTTTTCAGAGGCCACGATCGGTCGGCACATGGCACAGCATTCTCGCCGAGGTTCCTGACGATTTTCGTAATATTCCAAAAGCGAAGAAATGATTTATTATTTCGTAAAAATTTGTTAACTCTTTGAAGTCGTTAATATGGAATCTCATTTTCTAGAGCTCATAAAATTAATTTTAAAATCCCATTTTCGGCGACATTTTCGAGTTGTTTTGTCTAAATGAGTGTTATACCCTCGTGAGTTGTTTTGCTTTTCGGAATGTGATAAAACGGTCATATTGTAGCTCTTTTACACGATGCAAATCGGTTTTGGTTTATATTGATCGAAACACGGGAAATTTAGGATTCTATTATGTCGCTTTTTAATCATGCCCTTAGATATGCGCAATCGTAAAAAGAACTAAGAATTGCACATTTATTCTAACAAGCAAATAACAGCTCTAAAGTTTATATTATTCCGATTCTGTGAACGCTTGCAATCACTGTAGTAACTGCAATTGTGGCGCTGTTCGAAGATGCATTGGCATGCTTAAAAGAGGTCTGCTATATACAGTTGGTTTTGCTTGTGAGAAGTTTTCCTTATTGTAGTTATGCACTTTAAAAGACTATTCGCTAAATTTGAAAATTAAAGTTCTTCAATTTATAAGGACAGAACGGTCTTAACCTTCTCTCCCCCATTGCTTGTGAAATATCATGTAAGAAGTAAATGTATACGAAATCATGAGTTTTTTCTTTCATTAGGTCTTTTAAATGGTCGTCATGCTGCGTTTTTGCCAGTATGCCGTTCGTTTGGAAAGAGTCACATTTGACTCAAAAAAAAGAATAGTATCAGTAATAGCTTCATTGGCTAAAGAACTTCGTTTAGTTGTGAACCTTGTAGCCTTTCAAGAACTCTCCATTTGCAAGTGTCGAGCATGTAGAATTTCAATGTCATTCGTTTTTCCCAGGGAACACTATGTCGTTATAGCAGGCGCAGTGCATCCTTCCTATTTTTTTAAATTTTCCTCAGGAGTGCCTCAGGGCACATCCTTCGCATTTGCTCAGTTTTTTTTTCGCTAACCAAAGTAGTGTGCATTCGATGTTAACACCATGTTGATTCGTGTGTTGAAATATCTTTGCTCGTATATGTATTGTAATATTGTTGCCCATATATGTATCCATATGTACGTCAAGCGGGATGATGCTTTGCTGAATTTTGAAGCTGGTTAAAGAAAACACAATGGTCATGGACATTTCACACAAAGACTCACATGCATTTGGCGATGAGCAAAGATTCTGCCAACATGCGAAATTCTAACTGGTCTCCTTATAAACAGATGAATCATCATCGTTGTCAGTTTAAGGTAGAATGGAAACGGAAACACTTTTATTCGAGTATAGTGCAAACATATATGCGAAACTTTTCGCTCCCGTAGAATTTCCTCAGCTGCAACTTTTGTTCTGTCGTCGTAAAGATTTCGAAGGAAAGGAATCGTCAAATAATGCGTTAGCAAGCCATGAGGATTTTCAAGCGGTCTGAAGAGGCCTCTAGCGACATAAACAAAGATGGCGGTCGATCATCGTCAAGACACGAACAGATGGAACGCTACCGTCGTCTTCATTGTATTAAGGTGGCAAAAATGACATCTTAAAAGTGATACGGC
This sequence comes from Toxocara canis, assembly GCA_000803305.1. Classification (NCBI taxonomy): domain Eukaryota; kingdom Metazoa; phylum Nematoda; class Chromadorea; order Rhabditida; family Toxocaridae; genus Toxocara; species Toxocara canis. Next base: position 412,399 of record JPKZ01001543.1, read on the forward strand.
CTCAGTTGCGGAAACAACAAGAACTTCAAACTATTAAAAAATTTTGCGAATCTAAAGGCACTGTTACACACCGTACAAGACCGCCTTATATACGAAGTAGATGACGTCCTTTGAGGTCCGTTCCAGTTTACCGGTTTTCATACAGCTTCTCTCATTGCATCTCATGTGCATCTCCCCAGATGGATTCGACAACGTTGTTGTTACACTGAAGTCAACGTGAAGCACGCTGCTTTCTGCCCATTTAGACCGCAGTCATTTGGATCACATCGAATCAACAACCATTCTCCATTTTAAAACATTATCAGTGCAAATGGTTCGGAGTAATGAGACCATTTTTGGACTGCTTGAGATCAAAGATATGAAATTAGCTTCTGAATTTTGCAAACTAACTTTTAAAAACTGAATCCTTCGCAGTAGATTTTCCAGAGTCGTTCTGTTTTCTTCGATGTGAGGTTACATATGAGTTCTCAGCTTTCGAAATTTAGCAGTCGTTGACTGAGCAAAGTGGGAGTTGTTTGTCAAAGTATGTCCGTGGATTATTTCCGTCGGGATCAAGATGTGCAAAGCGGATTTTCCTGTGTTATGGCGGCAGCAGCTACGTAACACAGAGCCTTAGTCATCGATTTACATTGTAGCTAACCAACGTTGACGAGCAAAAGGATGCTTTCTTTACAAAACAGAATCCTCCATGCTTATGTTGTCGTTTTCTTGATGCTTTCTTTCCGTGAAACTTATATTCGTGAAATTCTTATATTCGTCTTTTGTAATCACCTGCAAAAGGAAGTCCTCATTCGTTAAACTATAAAAGAACATCATGAAATTAATGAGTAAGCCAAATTTTTAAAAAATAAAGCACAAGTCGATGACCCTTCACGAGTGCATACTAAGCAAAGTATTTTTTCTACGTTATAGATCACAGGACGCTTGAAACACCTATGTTGCGTTGATTGTGAACAACGTGTCAAAATCTCAATTTTAACTTAGCAGTTTTCCACCATTCTTATATGAGCATTGATTTTGTTTCGTACTGAACTGGTATAGACTCCTAAAGTGCTACGTTAAGATTAAGCATATTCTTTTGCTCCGAACTACTCGCTTTTGCTAATAGTGACCTATACTACACTCTTTTGAAAGAACAAATGGACGCAGAACAAAATAGAGCAAACTTCAAAGCCATCGCATATTTCGTTTCGGCTAACATTGTTGCACTTGGGCATGTTCATAAATGAACCAAAAAAAATCTATGGAAGAGATTTCCAAAGCTGCAAGCTAATACCGTGGTGGCCTTGCACATGCACCACTGGGAACATGCGCATGTTCAGGTTTACCGTCCATCTTGCAATATACGCTCATATAGAAAAAGAAAACTACGTTTGTTGGTACATAGAGGCTATTTGATTGGTCACAATATTTTTCATCGTCTGACTGCAAGTGGCAAATATTCTCCTTGGAATTCATAAATGACAGATTGCCTATATCTATATAGTTGCGAAATTTATAGCGAAGAAAAAACAAATGAAACAATTACTGGAGAGTGCTCCTCATCTGAAGTCAATACTGCGTCGTCTATTTCACTACTAAGCAGCTCGAGTTGATCTTCTTCGCGTTTATTGCTTTGCCAACGAACCGTTAGTGCGTGGATGGCAGACGACTCCAGGAACAACTGCCTGACCCTGTAAGCAAGCTTTTCTGCAATGAATAACGAATTATTCCTGTCTCCAAACGGCTTCGGCCGTCTTAGATTAAATCTCGAACACACTTCAACAAACGATACATTGAAAATGATTTTAATCATGTTCCAAGCAGCGCCGCAAAAGCTTCTATTGGAGGATCAAATTTTTCTCGATTATAACCTACTTCGACTACTGCTATTGCAGGAAGAGCAGGAAAGTAATAGAGAAAGAAGCAGGAAGGAACATACTAGAACAGAAATGGAACAGAACTACCGTGGAAGCTTTTCAGGACGTGCAAGAAACATATCATGAAGAAAATAAAATTGCTGAATTTTGCAGAGTAAAAGTCAGGTTATTATAGAAATCTGCAAATTTTACGCTCCCACCGTACGTATATCAAGTGCAGTCTGAATTCAAAAATCTCATTTTTTGTCTTTTTTATCTCTTTATATCATAGCCGAATTACATTTTAGTTATGTATAGATATCATCTCTAAACGATTTTTGTTAATGATTTTTTAGACCGCAAAGCAGCGAAATTTTTTTGCGAAATTTACTCCACCAGAATTTCTCGCTGTCCCTTAGATCAGCTAAAAATTTATAATACATTTTAAGCATCACTTAGGAGAAAATTCTTAACTTGAGAAATATTAAAAGCATTCAATTTTGGAAGAAGTCGTTTACGCTTCGAAGAAGAAGTTCTAAGGATGAGAGAAGAATTACAAGGGAGTTAACTGTGAGAAGATGATCTGACAACAATTTGGACATAACGAACTAAAAATAACCAAATGAAACAAAGTGAATGCGAAGCAGCAAATAAATTTGAAGTCTAAGACAACAAATTGTTGGAGTAATGAAGAGAGTTTTTTAAGTGAACGACTGATTACCTTGGATCAGCATGATATTGTCTTATCGTCATCGCTATACCGAAAATTATTGCTGAGATTACGCAAAGGAAGAACAGAACGATGATCGCATCAACTGAAATTCGCTAGAACTTTACATAATTTTAAGTCATCGCGTCAACTACTGACAGCAACATCACGATAAGCTTCGTTAATAAACCCTTCCTTCTGTAAGGAATCAGATGCCATAAGACATTTATGCAAAAATTATGACGCAACCGCGATTGTGAGCAGCCCCTTAGTTCCAAGGACAATATCAAATCGAAAAGTAAGGTGTGCGCGTATTCGTAAGACATGTGGCTACCTTACACAATGTTTATACAACTACTATTTTTTCGCTTCGTACTTAAACTACCCGACGCTTATGACCCGCGCCCGACGCATTTGATTTCTTTTTCGTACGCTTCAGTCTTAAAGATACACTTGAGTGCTTACTGACAGAGGGAATTTTAGCGCGAAAAAAAACGTTTTTGGCGAGCGATTTCGAAATCACCGGAGTCGATTGACCATTGCAATACAATAATTGGTCTTAAAGTGATCGAACATTCTATGATAGCTCCGATCAAATATCGCCCCTTCGTTGCACCTTACAAAAACCAGAGGAATAGATCCTCCCCTTCAAAAGGTTAAATGAAGGCACTACGGACACTTTTTTCTTGGTAATATGATGCGATCTTTTCTTCAGCTTCGATGACGGCAATGTTTACTCAGCTTCAGTAACATATTGGCTTGCGGCCAACAACTCCCTTTCGAAAATTTCTGCAAGTCAAAGGTTACAGATTGCAAATTATTTCGTGCGAAATCTTTGAACCAAATTTTTGCCAATCAAATTTAAAGCCGAAAAGGCCCGAACAATTGAAGCAAAAGCGACTTCCCAGGGTCCGAATGCCAAAAGTCTCCGAAAATTTCATGCTTTTAAGTGGTACCCTTGTAGAATATTTCAAAATTTTCATTTTATTTCTATTTTTGTCAAAGTACGTACTGTGAGTCACTTACCAAATTTGCAGGGCTTCTACCCGCCTCGTTTCACTTCCCCGTTCCCCATTCTGGCATCCCACTCCCCTCTCCTCACCCTGGTGGAAGGGAACATGGACGGGGATTGTTCACGTATTATTTTATATGGATCATTTGACCGTGAACGGACTGAAGGAAGCGTTGTTGCACTTTTACATAGAACACGAATGGGAATCCATTATAGTAAGGATTTGAAATGTAGTGCAAAGAATAAACGGAAACAGCCCCAATCTTGATCATGAGTTACTCTTGCTGCTTCGAGATGGCCACAACGACAAGCATTTAAGAGCAACGTGTTGAAATGCTCAGACAAATTGCATCTATTGCACGAGAGAAGAAAATTCTTCAACATCTCATTCTACTGCATTCTATTAAGCGTCTTTTACTATGTTAATTCTACGATCACATTCGATATAAAACCTTCGAAACGTAAACAAACTGCTTACCGATGCCAAATCCATGAAGATCTTTGGAATACGTCTTCTTCAAATCAAACAATGACATCTCATTAGTGTACTCTACAAAATGCACAACAGGTAAACATTGAGCCCAGTGAAAGTACATCTGGTATACACTTTTAACAATATGGCAACGAATGACTGGTGATGCTAAAGAAAACATAAAAGTTCAGTGTGCTCTGTGAGCGACTATCGTCAACTCATCGATGTTCTAGCGACAAAGTTTGATCAACTCACCCATTAGCCTTTTCAAGAGGCATCTTAAGTTGTATGCCCTATCATTGAAATATGAAAGAAAAACGCCGATTTCTGACAAATTATGAGCGCCCTTTGACGATATCAGCTGACTACACATTAGAAATTTTTAATTAAAGCTTAAATTTATAAGCAAAGTTACTCCCAAATATTGCTTGAAGAGCAAAAAATTCATTACGTTCAATGAATTTGCAAGGGCGTTAAAAATTACCGTATGTGTTATACAATACTTCAACAACTTCTTGAAGTGTCTCGAAGTAAACTCTTTGGTCGAATGCAGCGCTGCTCGGTCCAAGAACAACAATCTACAATTTATATCACAGTTGACAACGAAAATGCGCGTTGCAGAAAATCGATCACATGGAGAGGCAGAAAGAAAAAAATCTAATATCAAATGGGCAGCATTAAATATTATCAAATACAAAACTACATTAGAAGAGTTAAGGTTGCGTTTTCTTCACGTTTATCACCGATAGGTCTTCGAATTTTACATTCCCGGCAACTGACGAAACGGGAACATATAACTAGGTTTTTTGACGTTCTACAATTTAGTGGGCAGAATGGTTTGAAGACGACTAATGCAATGTGACAGTCGAGGCAAAAAGTGCACAATACCTGATATTGAGGGATTATTTCATCGTGATCGATGCGAAGGAGCGATACGTCCAAATGGAAAATGTGAACAAAAGCACTTTCTGTTTGAAATCTGCGAAGGCGTTCAGATAGTGCGTCGAAGTTAATACCCGTCCCTCGAAAAGTTATCATCGATCCTTGAATGCACAGTTAATTTAATGGCTATTATTCAAGTTCAAATGTTATTTGGGCTCGAATTTTTCGCAAATTCCTTTCCAATATTCTTTTCTTTTACTACATTTGAACGCTAATCAATACAGCACTTCTTTTGCTGGGCGCCCAGTTATTTTTAGCACCCTCCCTTGGGCATCCAACAGTTTCTTCCTCCCTTATTTCAAGATGAATAAACTTTTTCTCGGGCTTGTGATATTTTAGCTCATCTTCTTCAGAGGTCCGTTGATCTATAAACTCTGTCTCTGAATTTTCAAATGCGAAACTTCAGTCAGCGACATCTTTTGCTTTGCAAGAAACAAGGACTGAATTTGTGGAAAATTCGAACTTGAATCAGAGTATTTCTTAGATATGCTAACTGCTACGTTTCCCAATGTCTGTTTCCAGTTGAATTTTTTTTAATGATAAAGTTTTCGTAAAATTTTTGTCAAGTTTATCGATTGCGTCATTGATATTATATGAAGTGATGTTTCCATATTCCTTTCGAAACGACAGTCACTGAATGATTCTACACCACGTTCTAATCAGTTGAAATTCCATTTTCTGTTTTAAAAATTAAACAAAAGAACGCCATTGAAGATCTCTGAGCAGGATTTGAGACGACGATGAATAGCACTCCATAATTTTAATCCCCTAATTTTCAGCCGAACTATCAAACCTCCTCTCATTGAAACATTCAGCAGAATGCTCAAATCGGATTTAGCACTACACTATTCAGTTCAAAATTTTTACGGAAATCAAACTCTGCAATTGCCGATCAGTCACAACATTATCAGCGCGCATTGTAATCTGATAAGTATCACAATTCCGCACGTATCGATTCGGAAACGATTCCTCATTTTGGGCAATTTCATATTTATCTCCGCAAACCGCTATTTTTCGTATACATTTTCGTGGTGTATTCAAGCAGATGCAAGTGCTTCGCATATAAAACCGTTATAATAACATATATGCTCTCCCGAGCGAAATTTATTCTTTTGGTGTCATTACGGTAATCAAGAATCCATTCCTTAGCAATTACGATAAATTCGATACAAAGTAATGCATTGAAGAAAGTTATGGGATAGATTCATTACCGCAGATGGAACAACAATGACCAACAGGCTGGAATGCTGCCATACACATGCCGTCGACATCTGGACAGCGCTGATATGAGCAGATAATGCTCATCACCTGTAGGCGAATTATTTCACCAAAATGCTTCAGAATGAGACGAAAATATGTTGTATCTTATGACTTACTATGATTTACATAAGAGATGTAATATCTCCGCAAATTTCTTTCTATTCACCCCTCAGCCCGCTGAAAGCAACAAGACGGCAGTGAGGAGAGGTTACTTGGAGGCGTGCTTTCCGAGTAACTTTCCAACATAACTTTATAGGCGATTGCACAATTGACCCCGAACGAAGTAATAATGTGTCTGTCCGTTCAGCGTTGAGTTCTACTATTTGTTTTATCGAAGCATCTCCAAGCTAAGAATTATGCCCTCAATAAAATGTTGCACTTTTCTCAAAACGTTACAAATACCAACTAGTTGATTCTGTCGTTGCCATTCGATATTGATTTGAAGATATGCTTATTCCGTGCATCATTTTTAAGTCACAAGCAAAGCTGAGTTGACGTATGAATGTACGGCAACAACGTAAAATGAATGCGCATATATGCTCAACCATCACCACTCAAACTCTCCCATCTTCCTCTTCCTTTATTTCCCCGCCCCGTGCAATGCTTGCTGACAACGGGGCCCCCTAGCAAAGTACAGTATAATTGTCGATTATGTAGGCGCTCACTCTCACTGTGCGTACGGCAGTATATAATTAAGTCGTACTACCGCTGCTAGAAATAGCTGCTTTTCTCAGACGTAAATGCAACAATACAGAGGAATGATATCCTAACGTTTATTCAGTTGACAAAGAACTTAACTCATCTTGGAGGTGGGCTAAGTGAACTTACGTTCGGCTCAGCATTGCTGTTGAATTTTCCGAATGGACTCCTCTGAACTCCCGGCCCTGATACAGTCACAGTATTCGTAAATTTCGGCCACTGGTAGGCAATATCGTCGATTATGACATCGGATTTCATTTTCGGTGCCAGAACAAATTGGAACTGGCCTTCGATTGTCCACAGCATCGATAGATCAAATGATTTGCCGCTCACCATCTGAAACAGCTAAGTAGGAAATGCACCTCGTGAATGCTTTAAAAATCGATGTGCCTCACTGACTTTTGGCTTCGGAGCCCTACTAACCCATTAGAATGGCATTCCTGTTCTTGCAAGCACAAGACTATGAAGAAGATGGGTGAACACAATTTTAGAAACCCTGGGAAATCAAAAACTTCCATCGAACTTGAATGTAGAAATGATTTTCAATTCCTCGCTCACGAACCCAAGTTCTCTAAATGAGATAAAAGCAAAGTATGTGGAAAATATGTGAAATTTTCGAACAAATATAAATACATTATATATAAATATTTATTTATTTATTTAAATTTAGGCGCAGACCCGACTTCCCAATAACGCGCTGCGCTTTGCAAATAGAAACTGCGCCAGCGCATGGGGCGTGCTACTTTTGTGAAAAGAATGACCGCTGGTCCAACTTTACTAAATTATTCAGGTGGCGAATTCAACGGTGCCAGTTACCGCTGAGTGGCAACGCTTACAACGATTTCGTTTGCGTTGTTCCGTTGCTAGAATTGAAAGGGACCGAAGCGAAAAGATACAAGACGATTTCATACGAAAGGAAATATTATATCACCTTATACTGCAGTGCAACACTGTTCACTATTCATACCAAAAATGCACAGCACCTATACCGTTCTCAGGAAGATGATAGGAAGCAGAAGAAATAATGCCGCAGTTATATCACTGATGCCAGTGCACCAAGCGAATGTAAAATTCCTTGCCGCTCCAGGTAAGTGATAGCGTTCGTATGGAAATAAAATTTATAGATTCAGGACAGTACTCATATCTTTTTTTGTGCAGTGGTACAACACAGCATGCATGTCAGAGAAAACAGCATATGCTGACATCACCGATATTCGAAGCTAAATCACCCCACGCTTACCACCCTTTGTTGAGGCTGTGAACCCGCAGTAGTGGACCCAAGAGGGA
>JPKZ01001543.1:421093-451748 GCA_000803305.1 Toxocara canis
GTGGATGGAAAATGTTTTCGCTCACTTCCGATAAGGTGATTTATACAATACTATGACCTCTCTTTTAATACATGTGCAGTGTGCTTCGAAAGGCGCTATTAAAGTATTCCAATCAGTGTGCGAGTTTGAGCTCCGTCTTCAAGTGAACTTCATTTCTGTTCTGGCAGGACTAGCACTGCTGCAAGAAATGGTCAATCCGCTTTTGTAGCTCCACTGCAGTCACAGAGAATTGCATTGCAAAAATCAGCAATAATTCCTCGAATCTTTTTTCGGACCCCTACTTAGATTAGTAACACGTTAGGCCTGTTGATGAAATATTCTGTACTGAGTGATCCACTTTTTCTCTTACATTGTGCTTGTTTTATACTATACTATACTCATGTATGTTAAATTGCGTCTACACTGTCCTGTATTCCGAGGGCACCGTAATGTATGCGCTGTAGCATTAAATAATATAGTAAAGTGTAGTGAAGCGCGGCTTGTTATAGTGATGTACAAATTAACGACACTGAAAAACTTCATTGTTCAAAGCTGATCTTTGAAAGTACTGAAAGGCAAACCACAAATGACTTATTCCTTAAAAATAAGAAGCATATTTATACTTCCCTGCAGAAAGGGGCACAGTGAACAGTGATCGTTGTGTCTCTCGTTCTCTTACTCCGAATCCGCAGCCGTCCCATTGGCAGGACCCACGGTTCCTGCCAACATTAGTTTTTTTTTTGATCATCAAGCATGTTCTCGTCTCTCTTCAAACAACTTTGAACAAACTGAGCAGTTCTGAGCGGAAATCCGAGAAATGCATATACGGTACTGAAAGTCAAATAAGTTCTCTGAGTGCAGCGTTCATTGTCAACGGCTCGAGCAACCCCACATTCAAAGTTTTGCGGCATCCCATAGTACCCATAATCGTTGATGCTGGTAGCTGTAAATAACGCGGTCACAAGACACTTGATGTTTGCGAATAGGTAAGTATACAACGTTTGTTTGATGAGCACTTTTCCAGCAACGACAAATTACTTGCGCTTCGGCATGATGCAATCAATAACTAGCGTAACACATGCGCGGCAGCTAGTGCAGCATACGAAAGAAACGTTTCATTAACATCGCGCAACTATGATAAGACTCATCGGAGCTTTAAATTTCCTGCTATAGGCAAAGATCAACCGTATCTCGAAAATATTTTTATTCCACACGGAGAAATACAATTGGATTTTCCGGTCATCTAGGTGAGTGTACTCTTTTCGTAAAATACAATATTCAGCTTACGAATGCTCTAACATTCTTTTTCTGAAACACGTAATTTAAATGTGTGAGAGGAAGACTTTTTCGAAGGATGGAAAGTTGAGACAGAAGGAGAAGGGAGAGGGATGGGGGTTGGGTGGGGGAGGGGGTGCATAGGCGGATTGTGCTTCTATCTAGTGAACTGACTGTTCCAGGTTCTAAGCTTTTTCAGTTGAACAGACAATAACTCACTAAATTGCCAAAAAACGATACTCGAAAAAGAATCTGCTAATCATGCGTAAGAAGCTTGTAGGCATTACGAGGAAAATGTTTTAAACTTAACCGTTTTGTTGAGATTATTTTTCAATCATATAGAGAACACCATCGTTTCAACCGAATCTATTTCAAGCACAAGTGTCTAAATAAATCTGTAAACGGCGAAAACAATATAAAAATGAATAGTTAGTTGTAGGGAATGCGCTCTTCTAAGTTTTAATGCTCCAATAATAGCTGATGCAAAATTTTTACGAACTTTTTACGATTTTCTATGGAAAGCTGGCGAAGTTCCCGTGATGAAGACGGATGTTGTTTCCGCGTCGAAACTCTACAACATACATAATATACAGCATATCAGCCGAACTCATGTGACTCATCTTTCATACAATGTCCTTTGCATTAGTTGGTTCCAGTTTCTTGTTCGTTGTATTTATCTGCGAGCAAAGAGGACTTCACGACTTCTACTGGTCACTCCGAATCACTTCGATCAGAAAAGCACCCCTTAAACAAATTAAAAGCTCTGATTTATTGCCTGGATGTCTTTTTGAAGGTAATGATGCTACAGGACCTCACTCGCTACAATTTAGATATTGTGATATCGCTCTGGAAGAATGAGTATACGTTCGCACTTTGTTTTGATTTCTCTTCTGTTTTGTGCTCTGTCTTGCTGCTCTTGCATGCGTTCCAAGCAGCTATTGTTAAGTTCAAGCTCTGATAGATTCGCTTTGCACAATGCGACTGCAATGATGAGCCAAATCGATATTTTTTTCACTTATTCCATCAACATTTGTTTACCAATATTTAATGTTCGTCCTAAACCATAGTTTGAATTCAAACCGCCTATAGACTGCAGCATTTCAGCCAAAAGAGGAACGAGTTGCTTTGCGAAGGTGAGAAGTTATTTGCGAAATGGTGTCTCCGATGGGGAATACTAAATTCATGAAGGACCGAACTGAAGTATAATTCCCCTAAAATGACGTTTTCCGAATGGGAACTGAATTCAATAGTGGTGATGGAATGGGATGGCTCACGTGAAACTGCTCTTTCAAAGGGAAACTGAACTTGAGGCAAATACTGTTTACAGTGCCGAAAGACTTGAGTTGTCATAAACGATCGGCAAAGATAAACTACTGTGTCGACGATTACAAGGATTAAAAAGGTGGGGATCGATTTTTGTTGATCTATGCTTCGAAAAAAAAGATGGTGCGATAATCCGGACCACGCTGAAAAGTCGACTGTTGATGTCCGTTCATCGTTGACTACGTAATTATGCATCGCACAGACTCTTTGTGTTAACTTCGGAAAGCAAATACGAAGGGACGTGCATGATTGGCAGAAAGGTTTTTAAGCAGAACGAGAGAACAAGCAGTTCGTTTGCTGGCAAATCGTTTTTAAATGGCACTCTATGGAGGCGCCCACTTGAGATTCTTTCTGATACCTATTCCGCCGCACTGAAGTTATTCTGATCTATATGAATGCCTTTCGTTCGTGTTTGAGTCACTCTTTTTTTCCAATATCTTAAGTTCTCTTCTCGTCTTCCTTAAATCAACTTCCTAAATGTGCTTTTTTGTTGTTTTTTCGAAACGTCATTTTTTAAAATTCTTGAATTGCGCTTGTCCCAGCTCAATGATGTCGTCTCACTTTCATGATGCCGTCTCAGCTCCAAGATACAAACCCCCCTTTTTTAACAAAGAAATAAGATTTTGATATCGTTTTTTTTGCATCTGCTTCGCACGTCGACTTATTTTGCAATCGCCACGGTCATGCTGCATTACCAAAAGTGACGATCCCCTTAACCGATATATTTTTTACAAGGGTGAAAGTTTGCTGTGGCACGACGGCGAGAACTGCAAGCTAAATCATATATTTATATCTTATCTCCCACTAAGTCATTTGTATTTCCCACGAAAATGGAGAGACACACGCTCAAGTTTTACCAAATCGCACAAGAACGCTGAATAAAATTATCTAGTGGCGGTTCTTAATAAATTATTGGATAGATATAAGCAGATTCTTCGACACAACGTTCCTGTTAGTAGAAAAATAAAACAAAAGATATCAAATAATACGTACCTTTCACTTCGTTTCACAAATTAGCGTATTTGAAGTGAAGCTGTGAACTGTTAAATCTACGATTAAGACCTACGGAAAATGCAAATTTTGGCTCTTTAGAAATCGGAAGAGCTAAGTGTGAAGAGAGGAAGAAGTTTGGCTGAGATATGTGAGGATTGGCATCTCCTGAGAAAATTGAATTTTAAACCTTTGCAGGAGGATTTTGAGGTAATAGACGAGAAAAAGTAGGCAGCAATTGATAAATTCATCGATAAACAGGATGTGCTGTCGTAATCCTTCCGTATAACATTTTGATTTTAAAACTTGACAGTAACCATGCGCTCTATGCTGTGTTTGCTCTTACTGAGGAGGTACTTCATTGCCTTAGTGAAGAAACTTATTTAGTTGCGTCAACGAAAGGGTGCTGAAAAAACAAAGTTCATTCACAACGTACACTCTGAGCTCATAACATCTGCGACGAGATGCGCTCTGTGCTGCTTAGACAAAAACGGACACTCATTGCTCGTTGGAACCTTCTTTCCGCTTTAGCATACCTGGCATTAATGCAGTCCAGGCCTTATTTGCTTCTCTTCCAAATTAACACACGAGCAATTTGTCCTAAATGAGAGTCCTTTCTTTGCATTTCCATCTTTCTCTTCTTTATTTTCTGATTCGCCGTCCATTGATAAGGTTCGATATCTATATCTATATCTATATCTATATCGATATCTATATCTATATCTATATCTATATCGATATATTTATTTCTATGGATCCACTCGTTATGAGTGGTGGGACCGATAATTTTCATTCGTAAGACAAAAATAATCACATAATGCAAAAATATTCATTCGAAAAACCGTTAAATGGACGAAAAAAGTTGAAATTACTATAAAATCGGAATTGCTTTTTAGAATATGTGGAGAACGACTTAAGAAAGGGAGAAGTGTTGACGCTGAGATAACGCCGTGTTTTCAACAGCCCTGGTCTAACAACGTTCATGCGTTGACCTTATGCCGGTTGCATTTATATGCCTCAATACTTTGACAGTTGTGTCATTACACCAAGCGATGGAAACCGAAGAAAATGCGCTTCCCAAATGTAAAATGTGCGTACGAGTGTGTCTGTGTTTGTGTCTGTGTCTGCGTCTGTCTGTGCCTGTCTCTGTGTATGGATAAGCAAATGTGCTTGTATAGTAGCTTGAATCCCAACCCCACGTTCATCTCTCGCAGCTATTTTTGAGTTGATCTGTCAAGACGTAGACGTGATACAGATACCCGAAACTTGCATGCGTTCTTCAGCAGACAGGTGACATCTTTCGCTGATTGGAGCCGCAGAGCGAATGGGGGGGAACCTGTGCATGCGACTAGCTGCAAATACAATTTAGCACTCCTGTCCATCATATCAATCGGTTTTACATAACTCCAATAAATAATAAAACATTCCGCCAAATTTCAATTCGTACGTATGTGATAAATGAGTTGAATAAAAAATTAGGTCTAGCAGTTTTTGTTGTAACGCAACTTTCCACGCACAAGCAACGTCGACTCATCCATCTCATTTCCTCCAGCAACCTTCAAGTTGATCAAGGAATGAGCGTTGCGAACGTGTGCATCACATTCTCATTTGTAGGGTTCTGCAACGCCTTCAGGACGTTTGTCCTGAGCACTTGTCGTTTTGCTTTCTAAGAAAATCTTCTGTCCTGTCTCTTATAGCGCAAACTTCTCTTCCTTGTAAATTTTTCCTTCATTTAAAAATAAGACTTAAAGGCAAGTCAAGGTATTTAAAACCTTTCGAGTGGACATCGTTGGTACCATATTTGTTATTCTGACTTGTCTTCACAGAGATTATATATTAGAAAAGTCACATTATCAACTCAAAAAGAATTGAATGTACTTTCAGTTTTTCTCGACAAACCAACAAATAAAGCTGAAGAAGTCTGAAAGGGCAAGAAGGGACAAGAATGCAAACAAGTTAATAATTTGGGATTTTCTTCCTGCTATCGAAGAATTAGTTCACCACCTGAGTCTTTACGCTGTTAGCAATGTAAAGTGAAAATTCGTCGTGAGTATTCATTTCGTTAAGGAGTGCCCATTCTAGTGTTCGTAGCAAGTACGAGTGGCGTCAGCGTACTTTTTTTCGTGAAGATACTTGAGGAGAAAACGTAGAAAGCGTATCTGTGGGATGTGCAACGGCAATTTTATCGTTACGGATCGACGGAAATAGAAATCGAAGAGCAGCGAGACGAGCCAGGAGGTTTCTTCCCGATAGATTCGATCAAATTTGCGCTTGAATCAGATTTCGTTCTTAGTGCATATTGAGGATTAATGTGTGAGCGGGTTAAGCAATGTCTATTCTTGCTGCCTAACATGCCTGGACATTACTGCTAGGCTTTATGTATTTGCTTTATATATTTTAAAGTAATAAATCAATAAAGACTTTTCTAGTCAGTTCTTTCTTTATTTTTCGGTACGACGGAATTTCCTGAAGAAATGTACTAGGTAGTAATTTTAGCTTTTTTAGTGGTCGATGCGCAATAAAGCTTCTTTCTTCAGAAAGTTTGCATTTATCTTGGGAAATACTCGGTCTCATATAGCTTTCCGTTCCAGTGCATTCTAAAGCGCACAAGCACAATGCGCGATCTTTTTACAAGATTACTGTAAACAATAGTTGCGTTGCTTAGTTGAGTGGCGAAGTTGAGAACGAAATCTGGAAATCTGTGTACTCGAGATGTTCGACCCGCTTAAAGGAGATTGAAGAAGTCTATTGTGCGGAAGCACAAATCAAAGAATTTCCTCAACGTCTTTAACGAGGAGGCGTTTTTTTTAATGCGATATGCGGAAACATTTTATGATCGAATACATAATTCAATGACGATCGTCCAATTCTGCGATATATCAGATAAGCAAAAAGCGAATTACGCATTTTATCTTTCAAAATTAACCGAGTAGGCGTCAACATGAGAAAGAATGTGCAAAAAGTATTGTTCTTGCACTGTACGCGAAATACTACCGTTCCCGGATTTTGTGCCTCATTCTTACTTTGCGGTTGACCTATTCTTCTCCCCCTTCCACCGACCCTCGCCTGCCTACCACTGCCAGATCAAGATATCCTCTGCCTAAAATTCTATGCTTCATATTGTGTGAAACCTGCCGACTTTTCTTTAACTGCTCCCCGACTTTTAGGTGAAATCTTATCCCATCGAATCATTCATTCATGAACCAATTGTCTCTCAAAAGAATTTAGCTCATCACCATTGCTGAGTTTTCGCCCAACAAATAATACTGCTCGATCATCTGCAGTTCATTTGCAAAGATATTTTCGTGATTGTCATTTTTGTGAACTCCCTATAAAAATTGTACTATTCATTAACGATCGTTTGGCAAGAGTACAGTCAACCATGACGCAACAAATTCACGCTAATTTCCATTCCATCTGTTTGACAACGATTATTTTTCTGTGCTACATCAGTAACTCTTCTGATTTCATTATTGGATGGAGCCAACTAATCAGATAATTCTAAGTAGACATGTCACCGTCCAAACAACAGTTTTTATTAGAAAATACTAAAGCATGGATAGACAATTATCAAGTGGTGAAGCTATTACGCTGCTACGGCGGTTTACTGAATAACGATTCGAAGTTTGTCCGTAAACAATAGCGCTCTTTTTTTTTTTGAGTAACAAATTTTTTTCTCATTATGATTTCCTTCATTCATTAGGAAAATATACATTTTATGTTTTGAGACGACAGCGAACGTGTACTCAGCAAGTCGCATTTTTTTATCAAAGCATTTCGAAGAAGAGAATTGCTCCGTTGAGGATTTTTTTTTATGGGCGAATAGAGGAGTGACCGACATGATGCAAGTGCAAAAAAAGAACATTATTTCTCAAATCCTTTTAAGGTGAATTTCTTAATTTACAGTGTGAAAAGATCTTAGTTATAAGCCTCTAAATAGGAACCGTCTTAGTTATAAACCCCTCCCCACAAAGGCATCTTAGTTATAGCTTCACGCTTCTATGGAAATTAGTTATATGTTAAGTTTCCGAAAATTATAGTTAGTTATGCGTCCAACGTTTCTATATACAAAGCGCCTTACTTATAAGCCTTACGTTTCTATAAAAATTGGTTATAAGCTTCTGAAAATTATGTTTAGTTGTTAGCCTTACGTTTCTATACGAAAAGCGCCTTAGTTATAATCATTGAGTTTCTATATGGAAACCTATGAAACTAGTTATATTTCTACGGAAACTAGTTATAAGCAGAGTTTCTGAAAATTATGATTATTTATAAGCCTTTCGTTTTTCTGTGAAAACCGTCTTCGTTATAAGCCTTTGTTCAGACTTCTTTTTGCTTACTGCCAACTTTGACTGCCTAGCGCATTCGTATCATAAAATCACGTTCAAAAATCTTTTTGAATCGTAGAGGAACTGAGTTGATTTTTTTTTCGTTTATCATTACTTAGTTCGACTGCTCTTTGATTGCTTCAGCAGCAATAAACAACAAGACAGCTTTGCGGTCATGCTAGCAGAATTACTTTAGCCGAGTGAACGAGAAAAATTTTGGCTAGATGTGAACCGAAAGGTTGGCGCGTAAAGGAAACTGTTCTTTTTGGATTGGAACTCTCTCTACGCATTCTTCGTAGCACCGAAATCGCGTTATAGCGCGGTCGTAGTTGTGCGTGTTGTTTTGGAAGTCGTCAAACGTAAAACTGTGGATTCTCATATCAAAATTTCTAAACAATTTCCGATTTTCTGAGCGAGTTGTATGTAATGTTTGCAAAACAATTAGATGGCGGAGTGGAGCAGGCGTAGGGATGCTATCAAGTCCACTGATGGGGAATGAAATTTGAGCTCGTGCGATGTAGAACTTTGCAAAATGGAGTGTGAACATAGCTTGGAGTATGATATTCCTTATGAGAAATTGGAAGCATTTGGAAAAAAGTGCGAAGTTTCTTGGACTTCGGACCTGTGATGGGAACAGCATTTTTGTGATCACTGGACTGCCGTCAATGTGTTCAAGAGCATATGTTCGAGCGCGATTAGAGCAGAAATGTTCGTGTGTCGAGAAATATTTTCAATCTGATTTTCGATGAATTCTTTTGCTTCTTTTCCAGACTGGTTTTTATTCGAAGGATTGTATTAGTCTGTAAGAAGGCTCTGAGTGGTATAAAAAGTACAACTTTACCAGAGGAAGTACTGGCAAAGGAAAGATTAAGATTGCGTACTCACGTTTGCCAATTGCACATAGATAGGATAGCGACATACTGTGTAATTGGAACTTCTGCACAGCCTTCTCACAGCAAACTGTTCGCATTCTATGAGACATCGTTTGTGCGTGATGTCATACAATTTTTCAATAAAGCGATGCATTGATGGCCGTTTGCGGCATATCCGGCTTAAGATGAAGCTCGTATTTCAACACAGCAAACTCAATGCAACCCGCTCCATCAGCCGAGAATTCGGTCCGCCTTTGACAGTTGACTTCATTATTCTTCCAATTTTTATTTTCTTCACTACCCATGCGAAATGATAAACTTGCATTTGCAAAGCAACCAAAACCCTTGTCAGTTTACATATATGTATATATATGCTTGTATGTACCTTTGTTATTTTGGAATTCAGAGCTTTGAAATTTGGTAGGTACTGCTTACACCTATGTGATTTTAATACTTAACTTACAAATCGATTCGTCGACTCTGAGCTAAATTATAGGCACTTCAACACGTAACAAAATTGCGAGCCTTTTGCAAACAGTGGAGTTACGTTTTGCAGCGGTCGGATCATCAACAAAAGGATTCGCAAGAGCATTCGAAATGGCTAACATTTGAATGCATACTCCACAAAGCGTATATCATAACTCATGCAAATCTCTTCTTACGATAGCGGTTTATGAAAGTGGCTCGTTCACAGAATGGATTCACCACAACGCGAATTGTGCTACTCGCATGACATGTATTCCCAGCTGCTTTCTTCCAGAAAATCTTAGGCATCGTAAAGCATTTCAAGGTACACTCAGTCGGGATCAACGCAATTTCAAGGAAGTCGGTTGCAGTAGCGTCTGTAAACTTTCGCTGCAGTCGACAAACGCTTTGTATCGTTTTTATTTCGCCGGCACACCAACAGGTATCGCTTGGTCGGTCTTGTGGTACCATATTTCATGGAAGGACGTAGGTGATTTTGGAGAATCAAATATTTAGTTCTTTTCTCATGGTTCAGTTCTTTCCTTACTTTTTTTTTTCAAATTCCAAGTAGATTCATGTTACTTTTCATACGTTCTTCTTGGCATAGAAACAAGCAGTGCTCGAAGAAGGAGAGATATGCATAAATTCGCGATTTTCGCGTATTGTTGTCAGAGTTGGCAAAGATCAATCTGAGAGCGCGTCGCGTGATCGAATCGGCGAAGAACTCTATGTAAAGTCAAAGAAAGGACTGCAAGTGAAATAGGTGCACGACAGTGATGATTGATCATGTGTGAATTGCCTTAGGCAGTTGTTCAGTTTTCTTAGGAGCTTAGATGTTTTCTTCGCAAAGACGTTCTAATTAGCTGCGTTACTTATTTGCACTGTAATATGGATTTCTTGTTTCGAAGACAATGAGTCCTCAATGATGAATAGCATCAGATAATAGCTTTTCTTATGTGGTTTGAGACAAAATATGAAAAAGTAAAAGCCCGACTGAAAAATCCCTGTTCTTCCTTTGAACGTGCTCCCCTTTAAGCGTTTTTTGACCATGTTCTTTTCTATGATATGGCATTCCAGCTTAAAGTTTTGTCACACAGAATAGATTTACGGCCGAACTAAAGTATTCAGAGGTTACCAAAGAGCGAATGATGAGGTCGAGCTGACGAATGCAAGCTGTCGAATTCGACGAATTGCAAATACAGCAAAGCGCTCTCAAATTTGTGTTTATAAGGAAGATACGTGTCGCCTTTTTAAAACAAGTACTTCCTTTATAAAGTTAGGAGCAACTTTAGAAAATATTAGTCACATTGTAAGCACAGGTACTTAATAAACTGTGCGTTAATTAGAAAAGTAAGAAACCCTATAAGCCGCGCATGCTTTATGAATAGGGCTTTCTAAGAAATCTTCTCTACAAGGTCATTCATCTTCTCGAAATGGCAAAGCACTTCAATCAGGATCAGAAATTTTCAGTTACAATTGAGCCTATTTGAAAGATTACTGTAATACATATGTGTAGAATTAGTGCGCAATTATTTCGAAGATTTGGTTTGCATTGGATTACTGCATTAGTATATGCTAACATGCCAACGGCAATTGCCCCTCTACTGCTTGCACTTTTTCGTACCGCCAGGTCTTAGTTGTTTTTCTTTTCAATTCATCTGTTTCTCTTCTAAGTAAACCGATTGAAGGCACTGGGGATGGACGGACGACAAGAGGGTTTTACGCCTAACGTAAATTTGTATCCCATTATTTGGCGTTTCAGACTTTTTCGCCCAAAAACACAGTGAAATCGCTCATAATGCATTCTTGAAAAAACATTAGATTGTAGCATTTTTCTTCTAAGAACATTCAATAACGCATGAGCTAATTATGAGCAAAGTTTATTTTTAACTGTAAAAAAATAGAAGCTCAGACATTTTCATTGTTTATTTAGCTGCGGCTTTAAGAACTGATGCTATAAGCTTGCTTTTCAAAAGAGAGCCAATTTCAAAAGTCGCTTGCAAGGATCGGCATAATAGGGCCAGTTGTTAATTTTGCGTTTGCCTGCTTGCACTAAAGCATTAGAACTCGTTAGGAGAATTTATGAGCTCGATTCGTTGTATAATGTGTTCTTTTTGAAATTATACGACATTGATTGGAAGTTAATGCGGAAAACTCGTTGACAAGTAAAGTATCAAGTAGTTATGAAAATAATATTAATAAGACAACTTCTTTAGGAAAATGAAATCTTAAACAGGCTAACAAAACGAATGTGAGACGAGAGTTATTAGCGAAGTGCCATCCCTCTACCTCATATATTTTGTCAAGATCTTTCATAGTCTTCAACTGGTCCTATATCGCAGCAATAATGCATTCCTTGTTGCTTTTTTTTTTCGCCACAAATTTCTCCTCCTGAGTTCGCATTCCGTTTTGTTAGAGAGCGGCTATTTTGCCCCAACATTCACTTTGTATCAGTTTTTTTTTTTTGCGCTGGCGCACATCAGTTTCCGATAGATGAAACACATCTTCTCAGATTACACTAAGGAATTTGACAATCTATTTGTATTTAAAACAATGATTTCAGTTGCCTCTTTCTGAAACTTGTTTTTTTCGTTGAATTGTAGCCAACGAGGACAACGGAAAACCGATGAAACAATTTCGCTGCGATGGTTATACTGGAAAGATAGGAGAATAGAAAATGAATAATGGTAGAAGCGGTGACACTCAGACTTTCCATTTTTCGCTTCCCTCTAAGAAACGTGGGCTTGGCGCTTCCTTCTTTAATGAGTTCGCGTACAGTACTACAAATAAAAACACTCAGCGCTAGCAGCTTCTCTGTCCAGCGAAATTGCTGTGTGCGCGTTTTTCGATTTGCTAGGCTAAAAGAGGAACTCATATTATTTTGGCAGAGCATCGGGCGATGGCACCATTGAAAGCTGGGTTGATGACACCACTGATTTTGAACCACACGCTGTAATGACACGGCCCTCCTCACGTTCAATCAAAAACTCTGTTGCGTTGACTGAATTAAGTGATCTATACCGTGAATACATTATTGAATGTGGGAGCGAACTGACAATACACTGGTTATTGGCGTTTTTTCACCGATCCCTTGAAGGCTTGCTTAGCAGCGTTAAAGTGGTAATGCAAAGAAGTAAGAGGTTTTGGAACAGGAATGGTATCGAGGTGGTAGAAAGAGCTCATCGAATGTATTCAGCGACATAGGAGCTACTCATTTGAAATGATTCTGAATGCAGCAAATGGTTATGAAAACTCCAAACGCTGTAGACCGGTGAAGCATGTCCAAAAAAATCATATTTTAAAGGGATTCTCTTCCACAACAAAGTGCTCAATTTTATATGTATTAATTAATTAAAACACTTCGATCATAATTTTTATTAGCTTGCTACGAAACTACGGATTGTGCCTAGCAAAGCAATTACAAATATTCGATCGTATGACCAAAGGTACCAATGAAAAGAGATCAAATTGAAGGGTCGTTACTGTGATTTTGTCGATAAGCTTTGATTATGACAGGCTCTTGAGCATGATCGTAAACAGATTTGGTCGTAGTTCAAGAATTTATCACTCCTTCTAGCACTTCTGCTTTGAACATTTCAAGCTTATATCGCTGCTTTTAAAAACTGGGTGTTCACCGAACGTTATCGTCAAAAGTGCTCAGTAGGGGGCGCCTACATGAATGCAGCATTCGCAAATTCATTCGTGGCCTCAGGAGCAGAAATCACGGCAGGTGGCTTATAAAGCAGAAATGTCGCTATTTGAGCTTGAAAAATTACTGGCGGGAAGCAATTATTCATTGAGTATTTTGACTTACGAGTGCAATTTCGACCCATTATTCAATATTGAGCAGACTCGACCTTTGTTAATAAAAGCGTACTGCAAAAACTTAAAACTTGTTCTGGCTAACGCTCTGTCGGATGAAACGCATAACACTTTCTTCACTGCAACGTGTTCTTTTGCAAGAGATCTCGAGACTGCGAATTCGTCGTTCAGCGAAGGCGACCAGAGCTGTCTGTGCTTGAGTGCGCGACACCTGCTTTGTGCTAGCGGAATATTTGTCATGTTCCATGCTCACCCGAGCAATTCACGCAGACCGTTATGCAACGAACGGAAATATCTTGGCACTATGTAGATCTTAGCTCACGGTTGCTGCTTCGCTGCAGAACGGCATCGCAACTCAAAATGAATGGTCGTTCTTTCTTAAGCGTCCAAGCTGAACGATTTATGTCATTATTTCTCATGCTTGGGTCCATCCAGTGCCGCCCTGTTGCTCTTCATGATGTTCAGGCGAAAGTTCATCTACAACAACTTCACCACCGATATTTTTCATTACGTTTTTGCGACGTGATCTCTTTCAGTGTACTTTTCCACAATAAAATTTATGCAAAAAAAAAAGAGCTCCCTATCGCTCAGAACTTGCCATATTTCATTAAGCGCATTTGACGTTAGAATACGCTTGCGATGGTCTTTTGTTTTTTTTTAAACAAATGTTTTCTCTTTTTCCACAAAATTTCCTGAATTAATATAGCGATCAACAATCGTTTTCAAGAATGACAATCTGTTACAAATTGAAATAGGATATCTTTTTCTTTTCTGAACATTCCTAGGGACGTGAATTACAAACTTGCATCAGGTTAAGAGCACGCCTCGGGTAACTGCTTTGATTACAATGCTACACTACGGTATACGTACCTCCTATATTGTACATCACTTGGAAAAAAAACAACTATTTCAAGTGATGGATTTATCGAAACATCAAATCAAAAGCGTTAAAGTACGCCGAATGTTTACGTTTGAAAAAGGTTGTATTGCGCAAGTGCGCACATCACCTCTATGAAAAGTTTAGTACGAACGCTTGCCGTTTGCGTAAACACACCTTTTAAGCTTCTTTAAGCTTCCCACGTCCATGAGAAACACGCATGTTATCCCTTTCTCGAACATTTGCAATTTATCGGTTGTTAATATATAAATTGGGCATTAAAGTGCAACTTCGATTTAATGTTCTTTATTTTTGTTTGATTTTCTTAAAGTATGGTAATTGTATCGACTTGCCACAAAATTGCTGCAATCTAATGGAGCCGTCGTTTAGAAAGTAACAAACTTCGCGTTGGCTTGGCATATCAGTAGCGATTGTTACGTTTATTTTACGATTGTAAATCCGTGGGCGCAACTGTCAGTAGAGCCTCAATTACTTCCTCGCAGTTAAAGGCAATACATTTGGCGGCTTATACAGTCGTAGCGCGAGGTTTATGTGGAGGTGAATCGGCTTTTATACACTTAAACGTTTCGTTAATTTACTGAATCCGTATTCGCCTGAGCTGCTTCTCTATGCTCCTCTTCATTCTCAGTTGCTTCCTGTGAGTGGAAGGGATGTAAGAGATTTGTGCGCGATCACTATGTTGAAATTTTGTTGGTTCTGATGTGTAAATCTCTCCAGCTGTCATTCTTTTCCACTTTACCTCTTGAAAAGGGACCGGAGGGTAGTATCTACGAAGAGTTTAATAAGAATGCAGTCTCATCAGTGAAAGAAGACGGGGAAGCTCTGCCGTGCCCAACGTTCCGAAGTGCTGATACGGATTCACAAAAAATTTCTTGAGAACAAAAGCCGAGAATTTAACTATGATGGCATTTGGCGTTCCATTAAATGCGTCTTGCGGATTGATAGCCGTGCAGGCGACTTTTTACTAAAAGAAAGCCAAGCTGATGTTCCTTTCCTGAGTTTTTTGACCTTGACGCCCCTTTGATCCCTTCAAACTGGCGACTGCATTTTTTTTAATCTTTACCGACGTTGATGAACATCGACATTGAAATATTATACCTTTCTGCCAACATGAAAGGGAGGATAGCCGGCAGTGACTAGATGCAGTAATGAGTACTGCTGAAAATTGGATAGGGAGGGACCAGTGGATGTGCTTTTGCAAAAATACGATTCTTTTCTGTGAACTTCCCCAGTCTTTTTAGTATCAGACTTGCAGAACTGTTAAAACCATCAATATCGTTCAGCGAAATGTTCCTTTCATGGTTTATGAAACTACGTAGCAGAAAGCACCAACTAATCATGATAAGTGTATGTGCTAGATGGATGTCAAGCTATGCGCCTCATCATTGCTTCCTTCCTACCCCCACTCCCCTCCCATTCCCCCCTTGGAAGCCGGCGACAAAGAAAAAACTATCCTTGATGAACCCGCTACTTCAACTGAACAAGCGATCCTTAAGTTCTTCCCTAAAAATAACTTCTTTTTGAAATCTGCGACACAATCAGATGCCCAATGCTTTTCAGTATTCAAAAAAGGCACCCTTTAACACTGATATCCCCTTCAGAGCTAATAAACTACAGTAAACCAAAACACATCGCGCGCAAACTTGCACATTTGTAGTACGAACGAACACTGCATCAGCACTTTCCCGTAACACCTAAAAATTACTGGCTCCAATGATATCATAACTCATTGTCGACTCCACCTCTAGAACAATCAGATGCCCAATGCTTTTCAGTATTCAAAAAAGGCACCCTTTAACACTGATATCTCCTTCAGAGCAAATAAACTACAGTAATTTAACCAAAACACATCGCGGGCAAACTTGCACATTTGTAGTACGAACGAACACTGCATCAGCACTTTTCCGTAACACCTAAAAATTACTGGCTCCAATGATATCATAACTCATTGTCGACTCCACCTCTACAATCGAAGCTCGGAGCTTTTATCTCGCCTCAGGAACGCTGATTTCATATTTCATTAACGTCTTAGAGGAAATGAAGAAAATGTTTCTTGTTGAAAAGACCATGATGAAATGAAGAATGAAAGAAACATTGAGAAGTTAAGGAAACATATCAAAGAAAAGAGAGAAAGGAAAGAGAAGTTAATCAAAGAATAGTAGAAACGAAAAAAAGAAAAGAAATAGAAACGAATGAAAAATCACAGAAATAAAATGAAAGAGGCGATCGTGAATTACTTTTTGCGGCATTCGTTTACTGCTAAAAGCATCTGCTAGGTATCATTCAGCTGTGGCCGTGTTTGGTTCGCATTTTTTTTCCACCGTAATCGCGTATTTCTTTCGTCAGCATATACACCTCGCCATGTAATGAAATTAACGCGACAGCTTATTTCTGGAAATTTTTAAGAATTTGCAATATTAATTAATGGCATCGTCATCCTTAAAAGTTCAAAAAGCTTTTTCTGCCAACAGTCACCGCCCAGATTGTTGCCTAGTTGCATAACAGATGCTGCTCTGCGACTATTTTACAACTTAGGAGTTGCACTGGTTAGATTGCATGTTGTCACCACCAGAAGATGAGCACCTGCTCAGAATGACTTTATGATTTCTTACTGACTCTTGCCATATGTCGGTCTTCTGAGTTTTACACTTACAGTATGGACGCGACTTCGGTCATTTTCTCCCATGGCCTCCTCAAATACAGTCACTTTCCCAACCCATTTCTCCCTTCCCGACTGTGAATTTCCGATAAGCATGCCCTCGCTGGTTCCCTATATCATGCTAAGATTTTGTTTAAACTTATATTTAGTCTTACCTTCCTTATGCTTCATTCACTGAAAACTCTCACTAAGTTCAGTGTGAACAAACCCTTTTCGTAGAGAACACAAATCGAACAAGCCTCTCCTCTCAAATTTCTTTCGCCTTAAATTCATTGTCGTCTTCATCGTGAGCTAAATTGATATATTCACTAGTATGCAAATTCCAGATTACATGGGTATATCGATCAGCACTGCCCGCCATTCCGCTTCTTAGCATGGTTGATATTGATCTTCTAAGTAAAGCTTTCGAGTAGTTTTTTCACTTTCTTAGGCAGCATCGCAATCCGCAAAGCGCAATATGGCGACATCTTTTATTCAAATGCACTGTGTATGTTTATGTCTCATGTAGACATTCATTATCATCCTTATATCGTCCTTATAATCCTGGCATCGTAGCCTAGAAAATCTCTCAAATAGTGTTAATCTTCATTTTATCCGGAAATTTAAAAAGACTTAAAAAGGCCAAAATATCTCATTACAACGTGACTTTTTCGTGGAAGAATCATTCGAGAGCTCTCCAAATACAAATTGCTAAATCATGTTTTCATCAATCATGAAAAACATAGTCGAAAGCAAACACTAATTCATGAAAAACGGATAGTACACGAACCGCTATTAATCTTATTGAAACATTCGCTTTCATTTTGTTGCATCTGCTTGTTTTGGTTGAAAATAATTTTTACTTGTAATTGAAATTGAAATTGAAATTGAAATTGAAATTGAAAAATAATTCATTTTGTTGCATTGTGGCAATACTATTTTAAAGCTGATAATTTTACTGAGCTTGCTTAGCAGCATTCCACTGTGGAAGTGAAAGTTTGTTCACTGTCCTTTGGTAGTTTTTTTTTCAACCTGAGTGGATACTGAAAAACTTTCATTGTTCTCTTCGCGTTGTAAAATGTTGTTATCTTTGTGTTCTGAAGTCCTATCTCTTCATTCTAGACGATCAAATCTGCGAAAAAAGCGAAACAAATATAGCAAAATCCGGCATACCCTTAGAACAGCTACGTCTTAAGTGCACCAATAAGAATAGTTCGCACTCGTGATCCCAGTTTGATCTGAAGGCCGCTGCAATAGTAGTTCCAGAAGCTACTAAATCCTTGTTCAGATCTTAAAAGCAATTACCAACTTCCCCAGTTATGCTCCGAATTTAATGCCTGAAGATTCTGTGAAAATTGAACTTATGATGCCTCCACTCATTCTAGAAACTTTCCCTGCATATAAAAATTGAATGCAATGAGATTTTGAAGCCGTTCATATCGGAAGCAATGAATATGCATGTGCTTCTGTCACAGTCGGAGACCGGAAAATGAGTACAGACTGCGATTTTCTTGAACTATGGTGTGGGAGTTTCCGAAGACTTCATTCATGAAAAGAAAGAAATCGTGTTTCATTGTGTTTCGCGATATCAGCTCGTCCAATTTCATCAAACAAAAATTGCTGTTTGGATCATTCGCGCGCCTCCTGCTAGCACTATATTTCTTCAATTTTTATAAGTCTCAAATCTCAAGGCCGCTTCTTTCAACGTTTCACAAGTTTCTATTCTTCGTGGTACCGTAATTTTAAACTAGCTCCACCGCAAACATCTAGCTCATTCTTGAAATCATGAGTAGACACCACTGTCGCTGTTTTGCACCTCAGTAGGTAACATTCTTGAAGAGAGGTCATGCCGAAGTAACCTTGGAGAAGCTGAATACACGCGAATTTAAGATCCACTCTTAAACGTATTGTTTCTTGAGGCAATTATGGAATACGCATCCTGATAAGCTTACCACATAATTTCGTGCCGTAAATGAAATTTGCTTTAACATATTAGCTTTAACATACACATATGTGGTATGTTTTATTCGCTTTAGCATTATATAAATACATATTGTTCTAACATATATGTATTGAATTTTGCCCGTTTCTTGGGCGTGCTACATCCACCATTACTGATTTGGTCGCCGATGGTAAGAGATGAATGACAGCTAAGATTATTTATAGGCAGGTAGCGTTAATGTTGCATAAGGCAGCTATATAACTGGCTCACTGTTACATAATAAGCATTGGCAGTGAGTTTGTTGTGATCAAATATGTGTCATATGAGTATTGTTGTATATTTTTATTAAACAGCTACTGCTCACACCTGTTCCGGGTTGTTATGGAAATCTCACTTTACCGTATGTTTTCGTTAAATTTCGAATAGCTAAAAAAAATCACTGTCAATCTTTTTTTTGAGTTCCACGAAATACATAACTTCGCAACTGATGAGCAAGTTTCTTAGCGTGTATCTGAGACTGATTTTGATGGCCGAAAGCTGTAATATTACTGCTGCTGAATGGTGATGAGTTGTGATTCAGGTGTAGTTTGGACACCGCTCATTTTTCTCTAATTTCGGAAGTTTTTTTTGACAGTTGTATCATCTAAAAAGTTGAAATTTTCTCTTGGCAAATCGTGAAAAGCTTGGAAGCGCTCTTTGGTGTCAACTCTGTTCATTGTTCATCTACTCTGGACTCATATACCGTTGAAGTTCACAAACGTGATAATTTCGGGAACATTTGTAGCTCACTCATTGCCTCTTTTGCAGTACGTTATGACTTTGTGGTACAGCTAGCTGAATTTCTTGCCCGTTTGGGTGCATCTTCGAAACCTTCCTGCATAGTATTCTTTCAGTTTCTGCTGACGCGCCTATTTTAGTTGAGCATTGACAAGTTCTCGATTGGCGTTGTTTGGAGGTGAAATGCGCGCAAAAAAATTCGAAATCCGCAGCTCAGTGGGAATCAGTAAACTCATATTTTCATCTCATTCTTTTTCTTAAACATTAGAACTTGTAGTGATTCGCGTGGAAGACAAAACTCGTTAATTTTTTAACTCCTAACGACCTAGGAACATTTCAACAAAAAATCATTTTGTACTATGATTGCACGAACGACTTTCGATTTTTGCCCCCGTTTTTGGCTAACACATTAGTCATTTCTGGCTGTAAAATGCGCACTAGCACAAGTTAATTTGAGTGACACCTATACCGCTTGTTCACATGACGCGCTTTACTCCATTCCTCATATGAACAGCCACTTATCGAGTCAATCCCGAAATACACCTATCTATCGATCGGGAATGCTTGCAGTGCGCAATCAGAGTTCGCGGCAGTGTTATTCGACGTACCGTCACTTGCGCCATGGTTTTCAACGCTTCGGTAGGTCATATTAAAAGTTGAAATTTTCTCTTGGCAAATCGTGAAAAGCTTGGAAGCGCTCTTTGGTTATGTTCATCTACTCTGGACTCATATACCGTTGAAGTTCACAAACGTGATAATTTCGGGAACATTTGTAGCTCACTCATTGCCTCTTTGCCAGTACGTTATGACTTTGTGGTACAGCTAGCTGAATTTCTTGCCCGTTTGGGTGCATCTTCGAAACCTTCCTGCATAGTATTCTTTCAGTTTCTGCTGACGCGCCTATTTTAGTTGAGCATTGACAAGTTCTCGATTGGCGTTGTTTGGAGGTGAAATGCGCGCAAAAAAATTCGAAATCCGCAGCTCAGTGGGAATCAGTAAACTCATATTTTCATCTCATTCTTTTTCTTAAACATTAGAACTTGTAGTGATTCGCGTGGAAGACAAAACTCGTTAATTTTTTAACTCCTAACGACCTAGGAACATTTCAACAAAAAATCATTTTGTACTATGATTGCACGAACGACTTTCGATTTTTGCCCCCGTTTTTGGCTAACACATTAGTCATTTCTGGCTGTAAAATGCGCACTAGCACAAGTTAATTTGAGTGACACCTATACCGCTTGTTCACATGACGCGCTTTACTCCATTCCTCATATGAACAGCCACTTATCGAGTCAATCCCGAAATACACCTATCTATCGATCGGGAATGCTTGCAGTGCGCAATCAGAGTTCGCGGCAGTGTTATTCGACGTACCGTCACTTGCGCCATGGTTTTCAACGCTTCGGTAGGTTTATTATTTTTGTGATTTTCATACCACTGCAGTGTGCAAGTTTCATCATTGCTATGCTTTCTAGAAAACTGTGATATCTGTATGTTTCGCCTTTTCCTCTCTTTCCCTCCGTCCACAAACCCTATGGAATAATTAAGCGTCGGCGCATGCGACTCAATACCATATTTGCCTTGTTGTTGTAAACCTTGCAAAGACCTCGGCAAATGTCCATGCTAGATATTTTTGCAGCCTTCCTGATAACTTTAAGGGACCCGTTCTGGACCGCAAATTCCCTCCTTGAACGCATTTAATGGAAGCTCGCTCGTCATATCTGCAAACTTTCCATTTACGATGCCTTGTTTGCGTTTCATTCGATGACGTCTAAAGTAAGTTCAGTGCTCGCAGGTGAAGCGATATACATATCACAAAACGGAATTCCACTTGTCACAGCGAAAAATAGTGGGTCATTTGCGTGCCAATGAATAATTTTATATGGATGTTTTGCGTGCCAAAGCGACTTTCATGATCAAGAATAGTCATTGTCTCCCCAGACTGCGAATAATTATTGGATTATTTCTGTCTCGTTTCGCTAAAATAGGTAAAGCACTTTGCCTTTCCATTGAAGAATGTGCGTTCATCCCGAATGAAGTAAAATGTGGACAATTAACTGACCGGACAATTAATTTTATTTTTTGTTGAAGGCTGTTGCTGAACAAGGCAATAAGTTTTCATCGTGGAACAAGAGGGAGCTCATTAGCAGTTATTCTTCTCCGGACCATATACATATACATATATATTTAGTAATATATATGCATATATATATATACATTGTATACATATATAACACGAAAAGACCCCGGTGCTGACCACCAGGAGATTCAAAATTGGCCACGGCAATCATCGGAAGGAAGGGGCCCTCAGCCTTAAGCATGCTTGCCAGCCGCATCGATGAAGAGGGAATCGATGGAATAGCAGCTACCTCTGAATCTTTGAAAAAAATTTTATATATGTATATATAGGCACATTTATATGTATATACATAATTTCATACATATGTGGGGGGAGCGCGTCGAAACTACCAAATACGATGGGGGCGTGCCTGTCCTGATTTCTGAGCTTCGAGGCTAGAAGAAGGAGCACATCCTTTCTGTACCGAATAAACCATTTGATGAAAACTGACTTACGAGACAGGAATTATGAAGCTATGAGGAACTCTAAGAAGAGAATGTATGAAAAATTTCGCTGGTGATGGTTGTTCTTTTAGAAAACGAGTTTTCTATTTGACAGGTGAATTTCCTTCACCGCGAATATACATAATTTCATACATATGTGTATTGTTGTAATTGCTGATATTAAGCCTAGTGCTTCTGTTATTGTCGATATTAAGCCTACTGCTTCCGTCATTCTGTTCTGAGAGGGAACTTAACGAATGAAGAAGTTGAACGGGAATTTACTACCAAATACGATGGGGGCGTGCCTGTCCTGATTTCTGAGCTTCGAGGCTAGAAGAAGGAGCACATCCTTTCTGTACCGAATAAACCATTTGATGAAAACTGACTTACGAGACAGGAATTATGAAGCTATGAGGAACTCTAAGAAGAGAATGTATGAAAAATTTCGCTGGTGATGGTTGTTCTTTTAGAAAACGAGTTTTTTATTTGACAGGTGAATTTCCTTCACCGCGAATAGCAACAAAGGTGGTTGCAACAAATTTTTGTTTTACTGTTTGTTTTAAGTGATGCTGAAAAATTAGGCAGCCACATACGTTTAAGATAGCTGCCTTTTAGGTGCATCTATGGGAAAGCTGTTTTTGGTTGTTTCTGAAGCGTTCAAGACGATTGGCACCTTTTTCAATTTTGCTAAGTAGTTCAGCTCAAATGTCAGCTCTCAGTATGAAATAAATGCACACTTTATTGCTAGTCCGTTGGGAATTTCATTTTGCAAGATCTTTTAAGCCGTCCCGAAAGAATTGAACTCAGCTTCACACATTACCAAATGTTTTTAAAGACTGAATTTTGCATAAATAATTTCAAGCGTTTAGCCGATCACAACAGGTTTTATGTGGGGAAGCTTCGAAAATTACATTCTCTGGAGATGGAAATATCTCCATGAATGATTTCCAGGAACCGCTACAGCCTAGCGCTCATCTTGTATTGTACAAATGGAGCGGGCAAGTTTGCGTTTGTGATGATAGACTCATGCAAAGATTTTCATAGGACTCGATTTTCTTAGCTTACTAATTCATTATTGTTATCGGTCTTGACCCCATTCTGCTATCACTTGGATCTTTTTATGGCAAGCATCGAAGATGCCTGGATGTTTCTATTTAAAAAATTTCTACTCGATTTTTTCGTCGTATCCTAGCATTATACAAGCATTAGCGTTTCATGATGTCTGCTCAGCTTCAGATGGACAAAGGCAGTGTGGTAGTAAGAAAGTGTCGTGTTTATTCCGCAAATCTAATTAAAATGGCATTGTTTTTGTTTGTGGATTCACTCAAAAAGGTCTTCTTATCCTTAATAGTCTCCGTTCAAAATATTACTGAATATTTAAGACTGAATGGAGAGTAACAATATACCAGTTACTCTATTTTGTTAATGTTGATTGCACGAGTGTTCGTCTTATTACTGGTACAAATTGAAAAATTTTCGTTGTTGCGCTCATTTGTTTCTTTTAGTACTTGATTGATTATTGCAAACTATTCTTAGCATCTGCCCCCACAGCCCCCCCCCTCCCACTGGGCAAATCACATAAACTGGTTTCATTCTAAGATATGCCAAAATGTATGCAGATAAAATCGTTTGCAGAGCACTGAAAGCACCCATATGGATTTGCCAATATTTTCTGTGATTGTGGCAGTGGAAATATAGAAAAATCCCTGTGGTGTTAGAATCAGTGTTGTTGCTCATCATATTAACTCACTTGCACGAAGATTTATCGCACTTAACGCATCGACTTTCTATGTGGCTGCTTCACTGGATTTTTTTGTACAATGGAGAGATAATGGCGCGTTGGTTGAATATGGTTCGTTGTTGCACGCGAAAGAACGCTTTTTGTTGCTTTGCCATCTTTCCGCTTCAACAATCATATACCTTCAAGTGCTCACAATTTAGCACGAAGAAGCATTTAACTCCTTGATTTCAGGTTTAGCTTATGGTCAGTGAGATGAGAAGGCGAAATGAATATGGCTATTTTCCACTGTGTTTGAGCCATTGATATCTGGTCTTCTTCTTTTTGAATCTTCCTCTTTATTAACGTAATTTGATTCCTATAAATTTCTGGACAGTAATCGAGGCCTGAGGTCGAGCGGTTTGCCTTCATTGTATCTTCAGGTTGTAACTTATATTTACGTCTCTACGCTTTACAGTATCAGCAGGAAGAGTACCCTTCCTGTAGCAGTTAAATTTGTTCGGCTGGGTGTGTGACACTTTTTCATCCGCTAGAAGCTGGTAGCCCTTCATAATGTCATGCCAGACGGAGCACTAAGAGCGACAGAGCGTTAACGCCTGTCAAGTAAGCAGCGATTGCTGACAGCATGGTGGGCAGAGAGCAAATTACGACTTGTATCCTCTTTAAGGCCACAAGCGTGCAAATGGAGTCAAACTTTATCTCTTTGCATAGTTGGATTTTGTTAGATGAAGTGATTTCGTCTCACATCCCCAGCGGATTTCTCAAAACTTTCTGAGAAGGGCTGCTGTGATTTTCATTGAAAATATCGTCCCAGTTTTGGTCAACGAAGCTAAAGAAGGTCGCTGGATTGTTTCCCCGTTGGCGAGGATGATGGCCAGTGCTTCACGAGCAGAAACCCAGGTAACTGGAGCAAGCATGCCGAGCCTTCGGAGTTAACCAATTCGAAAAGCTCTCATTTTTGTCCTTATTTTTGACAAAAGTTTGCAAAAATGACTGTCCACTTCTGCCGACTACTTAGCTAAGTTGTGCGCACATTCTTGACGTTCTGAGCGCGAAAGGGACACCGAATACGTCAACTGTGAAGAGAACCTGTCAGCGCAGCGATTTGGCAAAAATAACGGAGACCTGCAACAATTAAGCATTTCTCTTTTACGAGTGGCACTTAATAAGAAATTACCAAAAATAGACTCTGGGGTAATTTCGATATTAAGTTTCCTATTACCACGTATGCACTGAGCAGTCACGTCTTCTCCGTTATACAGTCCAATGGATCATTTTTATCTAATGTAAAAGGAATTTCAATTGCCCAAAACATGCTGAAGGCCTTACACTTCTACATCTGCTCTCTCTCCCTCTATCTCTTCCTGGCCGCTACTTCCCCCCTCCCTCCCAATCTTTTTTCCAGAATGTGCCCAACGCACATAGCATTATGATCTGAGAGAAAAATGCCAAATTTCAGATCAGTTCTATTCAGCATTAAACAGCCGTGATAGAGAAAAGAGTCCTTGAATTCAGTGCTGAAGGTGAAGTAACGGGTGCAATGTGTGGAGGCGGCATTTTGGTTACCTCGCTGATAAAGACGTCTTTTTGGTTGGCTCGTTAATAAAGACGTCTACGCTATTCCAGCTGAGAATAAAACAAAAAATTCATCTGTAAAATAGATGCGTACTAGATCGTGTATGGTATGACCGCAAGCTTGGCTGCAGTGCTGATGCCAACCGTAAAATGCGTTATTAGATACGACTGCGTATAACTATGCCAAAAAACAGCCCAAGCATACACCACATTTGGTTATCGAATCTCAGTATGATCATTAAAGAAATCCGGACAAACCAGTTTGTGTTCAGCGGTAAAAATCTCTTCGTGTGAATAATTTATCTATTTATTAAACAGCAAATCTATCCGGAGGAGAATTAAATAGGCCGTTTTTTTTCTAGCAAAGAAAGATAATCTGTTCAAGAAAAGGATGCTTTACTTTATGCGGTCTCTTTTTATGCCTTTGCATGCTATTCAGTCTATCTGATAGATTTCTGGAGGACGTATGCAAAATTTCATATATACCTGTTTTATATTAGAGACATATATAGCCATTATACATATAGGCAATCGCAATGTTGTTTTAATAAAGCAGTTGTAAAATCGCTCTTCCATGCACGATTCTACAACCGACCTTTTACCTCTGAACAGGAATGCCTTACTGAATACGATTCTTTATCATGAGCTCTGGCAAATTTGCATTTGAGGCCATCATGTCCATGTTTTGCCTGGTCGTGTATGTAGGTCCTCGCCTGTGCTCTTCTGACCTACAGCATCTTTGTTTGACCCATAGCACCACCTCTGGATCCACTAAAGGAGTTAGAAAACGAAAGAGTTATGAAATACGGTAGATCTGATCTACACGCTAGGATCATCTCCAATTCGCACTTTCAAATGAGTGCATCGAACAGAGATGCGATCATAGCAGCTTAAAGTGGAAAAAAAAAGCGCGTTTTTTTGAATTTGTTGAGTCGCATTTGCGATCTGTCCGGCAACAGAAAAACGAACACAATGCAGAAGTTGTTATATGAGCTATTGAGTTGGCTGAAATATGACTTTTCTTTACTTGCCGGAATCTTTACTTGCCGGAACCTTACCGGTCTTATGAGTGAAGCCGCAAGTGCACAACCCTTGGCACGCATTCCCACTCGCTATTTTTTGGAGGCGTGGTAGACGCTTAACAAAAGCAACATTCTAGCTGGTCGGTCACTTCGCCGACCCTTTCGCCCTTTATTTCACCATAAGGGTTGCGTATTTTCTTATCAAGACTTGCGAGCTCAGTTTATAGCTAATTACTATTAGCGAATAAAAGTCCTCTCTCGTTTGACCATTTTAGGAGGCCCTTAACAAATACAGAGATTATTTCGGCTCTGCGCGTTTGTGTCGTTTTTGATTCATTTACTCCCCTTTGTTTTATTCACCCTTTTTCTTTCGGCTCATAACGCAATCGGTGAATGAAATAGACGAAATGGCAACTTAACGGTTTTGCTGCTTTGCTTCGATGAACAAAATGTCCTCATAAGCGTTTGCAAACTTGCTGTTTTCTCTTTTGTCTGGTGTCCTCTCCGAACTTCATCTCAAATATGGCCAACTTTCATTTTACCAATGCTTGCTGTGCTTTCGACAATTTCCGTAGTATGTTCTCATCATAAGTTGACCGAATAAAATGTTGCCTAGGTAATCTCATAAGGACTTGGTCGTTGGTCAAAAAATTGTTGCTTCTTCTTTCGGAATGCTGACCCTTATGACCCTCAAATAAAGTGATGAATATTTTACTATGGTCACGCTAAACCGCAAGCGGACAGATGAGTGAACAGATGAGTGCAAGCGGAAAAGCGGACAGATTGCCACTAAGAGGTATAAAATTGCTCCAAAGAAGTGTGAGAATCGCAAAGACTTAAGGAGTCCCATAGCTGAAGGAGTCCCTTGAAGTAGATTTACATATCTACGAACCACTTTTGCTAGGCATCAGACTCCAATTCTTCCATGGAGGTCAGAAAAAAATTCCAAATTTTTTTTCGAATTCCAGGCCTCTGCGATTTTCACGCTGTGTTCTGGTACCTTATTGTGCTCAAAATTAGCCTTCTCGTTATCTGGAGTACCCGGTTGTACCTTAGAGGGGCTCTAGACCTGATTACTCAAAACTCTCTTCTCATCGATTTTGCATGGCGTGTCCTTTACGACCCATGCGATTGGCGCCAATTAAAGTGAAAAATTTACCACGAACTTTTCATGCGTATTGGAGAAGGTTAGGCAGCAGATTTTCGTTTCGAAAATCACACTGCAAAATGTCACACCCGTTTGAATAGTACGAAAATCTTTCACTTCGTTGACGCATACAATAGGAAGACTGGTTTGGCCATGTCGAGCGTGTACAAATACAAGCAGCAACAGGACTGCGTTGCAGTTTGCCGGTGGATTGTATTAGAAGGAAAACAAAAGCCG
Source organism: Toxocara canis (assembly GCA_000803305.1). Taxonomy (NCBI): domain Eukaryota; kingdom Metazoa; phylum Nematoda; class Chromadorea; order Rhabditida; family Toxocaridae; genus Toxocara; species Toxocara canis. The sequence continues at coordinate 448,687 of JPKZ01001543.1, forward strand.
GATAGGTGTCGTTATGAAATAACGTAGAATCGAGTAGTAACGAGGTAGCGAATCACTTTTCCATAGGGTGAATCCAAAATTCTTCCAGCGATGCGAATCTGTTGCTTTTAAGAAGTTGACGAAGTTTTGGCAACTTACTAACGTTTTTAGCATCTTCCAGTGCAAAGAGTTCAGCGTGCAACTTGTTGCGAATCGCATGTAAGATATCATGGGCATGTTGTAGCATGCATTATGTGCCTGTGTTTCTGAAATGAACATTTGATCAGCTGTGATTTTCGAGTGATTGAGGTGCAGTACTTGATTACAGTTCAGCTGAATTGTGTGAATTGCTGTTTTTGATTTGTTGTTGACAAAGGAATTTAGCACTATGGAAATACAGCTTTGAAGGTACTCATCATTTTATTTTTAGAATGGCTTTTGATTTGACGATTTGATCTAACTGGTATTGATTGATCGCTTATATGCATTGGAAATGTAGCTGCTTCTGACTGGCGTCGTAACGAAGCGTCGTGATTGCGTTTCGCAAAACTTGCGAACGTTTCCGCTTAGTAAGAGACTGCCAAAGGATGATTTGTTCAAGAAGTTCAGTAAAAGGTGAAAGAATATGAAAATTGAACAATGTGGATTAAATAAGTGTAGCCGAATAAAACAAATAGTTGAGTTGACCTCCTTAAAGTTCATTCAATTTATTTATTTACTATTTCGTTTGGTTTTATGCTCAATACTTTTCATATTATTTATTGATATTTGATGTTCCCCTTTCTTCAACTTTTTTCTTGCAGATGTTTTCGCATGGCAATCGCTTTATAAGGCGTCAGCAGTGAACGTTGTGAAACGCAATCACGATAATCGTTCGTGCGCACACAAATCAGAAGAACATATATGGTTAATGGAGTGAAATCTGTTTTGTAGAACTTCTCCTCTGCCATCAACCGTAATATCGCAGATACGATTTGATTAATCACAGTGTCGACACTCTAATTTGAGCAATAAGTCAAACAAACTAGACTGCAGCTGCAAACTGTTGCCCCCCGTGCTTGCTTCTAACCTGGTCAAGGGCGCATTCGGCGGTGCTTGTTTTGCCAATTTCATATCATCGCGATCGTTAACAATCTTTAAAATAATTCGCGGTATTAAACGGAGGGGCGTTTCTCTTTGCACGGCTAGCTTCCAAAGTAAATTCGCGGTACCACGAATTTACTTTGGAAGCTAGCAAAAGCCGGATAGGTGTCGTTATGAAATAACGTAGAATCGAGTAGTAACGAGGTAGCGAATCACTTTTCCCTTCTCGTTATCTGGAGTACCCGGTTGTACCTTAGAGGGGCTCTAGACCTGATTACTCAAAACTCTCTTCTCATCGATTTTGCATGGCGTGTCCTTTACGACCCATGCGATTGGCGCCAATTAAAGTGAAAAATTTACCACGAACTTTTCATGCGTATTGGAGAAGGTTAGGCAGCAGATTTTCGTTTCGAAAATCACACTGCAAAATGTCACACCCGTTTGAATAGTACGAAAATCTTTCACTTCGTTGACGCATACAATAGGAAGACTGGTTTGGCCATGTCGAGCGTGTACAAATACAAGCAGCAACAGGACTGCGTTGCAGTTTGCCGGTGGATTGTATTAGAAGGAAAACAAAAGCCGGATAGGTGTCGTTATGAAATAACGTAGAATCGAGTAGTAACGAGGTAGCGAATCACTTTTCCAGAGGGTGAATCCAAAATTCTTCCAGCGATGCGAATCTGTTGCTTTTAAGAAGTTGACGAAGTTTTGGCAACCTACTAACGTTTTTAGCATCTTCCAGTGCAAAGAGTTCAGCGTGCAACTTGTTGCGAATCGCATGTAAGATATCATGGGCATGTTGTAATATGCATTATGTGCCTGTGTTTCTGAAATGAACATTTGATCAGCTGTGATTTTCGAGTGATTGAGGTGCAGTACTTGATTACAGTTCAACTGAATTGTGTGAATTGCTGTTTTTGATTTGTTGTTGACAAAGGAATTTAGCACTATGGAAATACAGCTTTGAAGGTACTCATCATTTTATTTTTAGAATGGCTTTTGATTTGACGATTTGATCTAACTGGTATTGATTGATCGCTTATATGCATTGGAAATGTAGCTGCTTCTGACTGGCGTCGTAACGAAGCGTCGTGATTGCGTTTCGCAAAACTTGCGAACGTTTCCGCTTAGTAAGAGACTGCCAAAGGATGATTTGTTCAAGAAGTTCAGTAAAAGGTGAAAGAATATGAAAATTGAACAATGTGGATTAAATAAGTGTAGCCGAATAAAACAAATAGTTGAGTTGACCTCCTTAAAGTTCATTCAATTTATTTATTTACTTTTTCGTTTGGTTTTATGCTCAATACTTTTCATATTATTTATTGATATTTGATGTTCCCCTTTCTTCAACTTTTTTCTTGCAGATGTTTTCGCATGGCAATCGCTTTATAAGGCGTCAGCAGTGAACGTTGTGAAACGCAATCACGATAATCGTTCGTGCGCACACAAATCAGAAGAACATATATGGTTAATGGAGTGAAATCTGTTTTGTAGAACTTCTCCTCTGCCATCAACCGTAATATCGCAGATACGATTTGATTAATCACAGTGTCGACACTCTAATTTGAGCAATAAGTCAAACAAACTAGACTGCAGCTGCAAACTGTTGCCCCCCGTGCTTGCTTCTAACCTGGTCAAGGGCGCATTCGGCCGTGCTTGTTTTGCCAATTTCATATCATCGCGATCGTTAACAATCTTTAAAATAATTCGCGGTATTAAACGGAGGGGCGTTTCTCTTTGCACGGCTAGCTTCCAAAGTAAATTCGCGGTACCACGAATTTACTTTGGAAGCTAGCCGTGCAAAGAGAAACGCCCCTCTTTTTAACGTCAAAGATGTTACATGGAAGCAGTAAAAACTTTCAGTTATTGAAAGGAGTGCCCTTGATGTTCGCCTAGTCTTCAGCGACAGTCGGATGTAGGACGCTACCGAAGGGTGCGGCAACAATTGGCTGAACTCATATTTCAATCACCTCTTCAATCCTTTCCCCCCCCCCCCC
>JPKZ01001543.1:452151-508100 GCA_000803305.1 Toxocara canis
TTCACTCCTAGCGCAACTCTCCCAATAGCAGCAGTCGCCCACATAAAGGTGGAGGCAAGAAACAAATCAACATCCATCCTTGGATTTCTGTTTTTTTTATTATGTTGCGTCGGGCGTTGTTTTGTTAGTATAGTGGTCAACAAACCGACAATCAATTACTCTTTTTCCAGAGGACCTTGGTGTCGAGAAGAATAATGAAAAGGAACCGCTTATAATAGCCGCCAACCCTATGGGACTCGGTAACGTCGAAAATATTACAAATTGCTATGAGATAACACACTCACAATGTTACTTGTAAGTTTTGAGATACCCTCGTTGGAAAGCTTTATTCATTTTATGGAGTCACCCGATAGAATATTGAGATGATGCTCATGAATGTGGACGTGCTTGAATTTGTGGGAAAATTGTTAAATGAGAGAAAATGGTTTTCAAATTTAAAAGATGTGAATTGACAAATGTTAAAAAATACTTTAAAACGAATTCTCTCTCTGTGAGAGAAATAAATGAGTCGATTCCTCAACTTTAAAAAAATTCCATCGAATTTTGACCATTTTTCTCAGCGAATTGTTGTCAATTTCTTTTTAGGTAGAAAATTGCAAAGTGCGGCATCTTTGAAAAAAATCTTTATATGGCCGCATTTTTATCGTTACGACCATTTGAGCTTCACACAAATAAATTTTTGCATATCCCTACTTTTCTCACACGTAACCTAACGGTCTATCTAAGTGCACACGAATTTCCATGTGCAGCTAGAAGCAATTACTTTCTCAACAGAATGTGCCTCTTTTAAGCGTCATCACCTTTTTCGCTTCTCGGCAAGGAAACAAAAAAGTCTCATATTTCGAATAAGTGTGCGCATTTAACCTTTCTGATGCATTCTTGCGAATGCAGGATTTTCCGCTCAGCAAAAGTGACATTCAGATGCAGCTAAGAGACCAAAGTTCTGCATTCATTCTCGCACGCATGCAGAACTAAACGAGCGAAAATGATGCGATGGATTCTTTTGTGCATTGCTTTTCGGTCTTTCTTTGGAATCTTTTTTTTACTGAAGAATTCGATCGTAACAATTTCCTGAAAGAAAGCGCTATTGGAAATTGGTTTCTTTGCCCACTAGTGTAACTGAAGCTGAAGGTCGTGAATAGCAACATATTTTCCATTCGTTTCTATTTTTTGGAATTTTTCTTTTTCACTGAAATATCCTACTTGAAAAGACTCTACGAAAATTTTAAGCGGCCAAAAAAAATTCGAAAATCTTGGATGATTCGCAAAATTCTTATGTTTATTTGAGGATATTCTCCCAGCTGGTTAACGGAATACTGACAACCGCTTGCGTTCTTCTCGGAACAATTGGTAACTTGCACAGCATCAAATCGATTCACATGACAAATTTGGACAAAAACAAAGGTGCGCTTCGGTCAACCGTTTTGAGAACCTTCCTACCGTATTCCGCTTTAACGTTTATCGCTTTAAAGCTCCTACTTGAAAATAAAAATTCTGAGAAAACGATTATGCAGCAATGCCACTAGAAATTAGAAGATGTTAGCTGATGCTTGACTGGCAATTTTAAAATTGTCGCTTATCCTTCTAACCACTATACGCAGCCTTCCTTCCTATGCTTTACTACAGATAATTCAAGCTGCACCATATCCAATTAAACGATACTGATGTTGTCGAGGCATTCATCGTACGCGTGGAGAACCTCTCAACTTCCCGAATATGATTTTTTATGAAATTTTTTGGTTAGAATGCTATCGGGTTCGATGGGCTCGCTTATGGGCTCAGACAAATGACTATTTCCGATTTCCTTAGGCGCCTCCTCAACGTTCCATTTCTTACTTCTTACTGCGCCAAAAGGTTTTTCATACTTTCGACAGCCTTAAATAGTCGAACGCCGAATGATGTGGAGGAGGTGGGAGATAGGAAGGGCTAAGGGGTATGATGGTAAGACGTGCAATCGCAAATAGGTAAAGCACATGCATAGGTATTTATAGGTGTGAATAAGTTGTAGCTTAAAAATGGATATATGAAAGTTTCAATAATCATATGTAACTTTATTTTCGTTGGTTTACGTATATTCATTATGAATATCAACCTTTGACGTATATTCATTATTTATATACATCCTCTATGCTAGTTATAAAATCTTTATAAACGAATATAGAGCACCCACAACTAAAACATCATAATTTTTTGAAACAAATAAAGACTAATTATTTGTAACGAATGCAGGAGTTGTGTTGGCAGTATCGATATTGGCACTCGCATTCTGGGACACAATATTATTATGGTGTGCATTCTTCTACTACGGGATGAGTGCATTGACGCGCGCACACAACAGCGACACGACAACGTTGCTTACCCCGTGGTTTCATGGATTCTCGCAAATCGCCAACACTGCTTCGGTACTCCCTCTCTTACTTTTTTCTCCTTCCTCAATGAGAATTCTGTTTCGTAAAAAATGCAAGTGGCATATTCTAACTAAAGTAGCTAAAAAATGGTTATAATTAAGCGCTGAACCTGGAAAGATCGAAACAAGCTTAGAAAATAGGAAAGGTTTCACAAAAACGAGTTCAAAGGACTTTGCAGTGAATGAAGTAGGCGAGTGCCAGTGGTTTGTATCCTGTACGAACGTGGTTATACTCTTCCGTTTCGTGGTATGACTACAAGTCGACATGAGCGTCTTTATTTATATTTGTCTGTAAAAAGGGAAAAAGCAAGTGTCCTACTCTTTCTGGCTTGAGTTCTCTTCGTGCGTATTATGTTTCGCTACTCTCTCGATTATATAGCATCTGTAATATTCTCTTGATTCCCTTTGCTCCCTGAATACTTGTTGCATTACGCTAAGTGTTCGGACGTTATATGCGAAAAGAGTTTACAGCACCCATCATGTCTTGTCTTTTACATAGCCGATTTCATAAATTTAAGGTGTTTTTAAAAAAATAATGTTGAATCAGTTCCCTGAAAAGTATTTACGTGTCTGAAACGATAAGCCATATCACTAGCAAAATTTTAACATAATAATGCAAATGTTTGGGAGCTTTACAGAAAAGATTCAGAAGAGGAACTTTAGTAGAGAAAAGTAAGGCTGACAGTTAACCGACTTAACTGCCTGATATAACAGTCGAAATTATAGTCGCAGAATCTTTTGCACTGCAATACTTTTCAACTCGTTCATGAGCAATCAGCGCAAAATATCAAATTTTCTATATGGCTGCGTTCAACGATGACTACCAGAATACACTAAATGCGAGCTGCACGCCTTCAACCTCTTTTTTGCATTTTTCGAACATGTAAATGTCTCGTTTAAATCAACATAGTATTATTTTCTCAGTGTGATGAACAATGAGTGCTATGACGATGATGAACGCACAGAGAGAGAGGGAGAGAGGGGAAAAAAAGAAAGAGAGCGATCCTACATATCTTATTGCTCAAACAAAAGTTTTTTTTTGTTGTGGAAGATCGAAAAAAGAAATGCGCTTCTTTGCATTTCACCTGCGAAAGACTGTGACAAAATCAATTCACAGTGATTACATTGCAAATTTGTATTGCATCAGCACAAACACGGAAAGCTCATTAAATCTGTTTAAAAATTCGCATAGCAAATTTTTCGAGTCGTTTCGCGTTTCGTTTTTTTGCTTTTTTTTAGAACTTTTTAATGCTTTATGCAGTAATGTTGTATGATGAAATACGGTGCGATTTAATCACTAATTCGTTTGGTGGCGAATGATTATAATCACATAGGAGTGATTATGATCAGCATTTACGGAACAGCATGGGACATTATGTAGATTTGCGCCTTTCTCGAGAAATTTTCCACTCGACTCGTGCGACAATCAATCTAGCTTAGAAACCGTTCTTTCAATATATGGTTCATTATTGGGTTCAGTCCTCTTTAATGCAAAATTGAAGATAACGTAGATTCGCTTTACGATTCAAAAGAACTTTATATGTCTAAGAGGAATAAATGAGCACAACGACGGAGACAAGTTCATTTTACGTTCTATGCCATGTGCCATAAAACATAACTTTACCAGTTATAGTCAGTCAGCATGCATAAAATGCATGACTGTGAGGTGAATCTTGGGATGTTCGGAAAGCGCGCCACCTGGGTACATTCTCATTTACATTCACATTTGACCCATTTTAGCGAACTACCTTCACTCTGTAATTCCGAAAAGACATGAACAAGGTACTGTCGTGAATGCTGTGCTAACCATCAATTAGCATAAAGTCGCAAAACGCAGCAATCGAAGCAAATATGAAATAGCATGCTGCTCAAGTAAATGATACGATTTGTAGGATGAATCAATAAAATGCGTAGTCTTGCGATGATGTACATAACTAAGTGAGAGGGGAAACTTCTGATTTTTAGAGGAGCAAAACGTTCTTAACTTTTAAATAGTTCAACGCAAACCCTATTGAAATGCGTTTCTCAATACGAACAGTACCACTGATTTTCGTGAAAGGACGCCATGTGATATAGCCACATTCCGCAGAATTGCTGTCATTGTTTCCAATAGTTTTCGATTAAAGAGCCATACATGAACTTTAAGAGTTCATAAATTACGTACTTCAAATCCAACTAATTCTTGGAATGTTGCTTGCATGGGTAGCTTTTGAGAAGATTGTGAGCCTTAATGAAAGATGCCGCTCAAAAAGAATTAGACTTCCAATGGAGTCTCTTCATTCAGCTTCCATTTTATAAATTAGATGCCAATGCGCTTCATGGACCTAATTAATTACGAAGAAGAAAACAGGCAGTTAAACAAGTCGAAAATTCACGCTTACTTCGTCACCATAACAGAAGATGTAGTGTTTTTTATCCTTAGTTGATCTGTTTCTGCAATTGGGTCGCTCAAAGCTTCGAGGACTTTTCTTCCATAATATGGTAGAGCTGTTTTGCCAACATTCTATGGGCACTTATTAGCAGTCCGTAATTATCATTCTAATGGTACGAAAATGCATATCAGAACGCCAAAATACTACTAACACAAAGAAGCTATGTATCTGCAGTCTTCACTGCCAGGAATTTCTACAGCTACATCAAAACTATTTTTGGTCTGATATTTTTTTCAATGTGGAAGCCATTGTGGTTCGTTCTCTTATCCTTTCTTCATCTCCCACTGCAAGTTGCAGCTTCCACATTCATCAATACTATGTGAAGTATGCAATGTTTTTATCGGAATGATCATGTGGTCACAAAAGGTGCACGTTTTTTGCATCTTCGATCCGTAAAATTGGACTAAAATTTATGCTTACCAGAAGACGTGAAGCAAACGAACTAATTGAATGCTGAAAATATTTTCGCATTTTTCATTGCGAATTCAGTGGTCGGTATATACCGAAAACGTGAAGCAAGCATCGAATAAACGCAATCCGTCCGTAAGAGATGGGATAAAAGATGACCGAGCGGATAAAAAAGGCATTTTATTAAAATGCCTTTTTTAAAGCTCCATAGAAGTTAACTGTTCGATGTTCATATCTTTGCAGACTGTGCACCCAGACGACACTGCAATCCCTATTTGATTGATCGCCCCTCAAGTAAAACTTCATTCATCTTCATGAGTCCATTTTTGCTCATATCGTCATATAACGTGCACGTTCGGAAAGCCAACGTTACGCGTGCATGTCTTAGTGGATGAAGCAGGTGGAATGAAACCTGTCGTTCCATATAGATCAAACTCGATTACATAAGCAACTTGCTATTATACCTGCCCGATGTCTAAGAGGAATAAATGAGCACAACGACGGAGACAAGTTCATTTTACGTTCTATGCCATGTGCCATAAAACATAACTTTACCAGTTATAGTCAGTCAGCATGCATAAAATGCATGACTGTGAGGTGAATCTTGGGATGTTCGGAAAGCGCGCCACCTGGGTACATTCTCATTTACATTCACATTTGACCCATTTTAGCGAACTACCTTCACTCTGTGATTCCGAGAAGACATGAACAAGGTGCTGTCGTGAATGCTGTGCTAACCATCAATTAGCATAAAGTCGCAAAACGCAGCAATCGAAGCAAATATGAAATAGCATGCTGTTCAAGTAAATGATACGATTTTTAGGATGAATCAATAAAATGCGTGGTCTTGCGATGATGTACATAACTAAGTGAGAGGGGAAACTTCTGATTTTTAGAGGAGCAAAACGTTCTTAACTTTTAAATAGTTCAACGCAAACCCTATTGAAATGCGTTTCTCAATACGAACAGTACCACTGATTTTCGTGAAAGGACGCCATGTGATATAGCCACATTCCGCAGAATTGCTGTCATTGTTTCCAATAGTTTTCGATTAAAGAGCCATACATGAACTTTAAGAGTTCATAAATTACGTACTTCAAATCCAACTAATTCTTGGAATGTTGCTTGCATGGGTAGCTTTTGAGAAGATTGTGAGCCTTAATGAAAGATGCCGCTCAAAAAGAATTAGACTTCCAATGGAGTCTCTTCATTCAGCTTCCATTTTATAAATTAGATGCCAATGCGCTTCATGGACCTAATTAATTACGAAGAAGAAAACAGGCAGTTAAACAAGTCGAAAATTCACGCTTACTTCGTCACCATAACAGAAGATGTAGTGTTTTTTATCCTTAGTTGATCTGTTTCTGCAATTGGGTCGCTCAAAGCTTCGAGGACTTTTCTTCCATAATGTGGTAGAGCTGTTTTGCCAACATTCTATGGGCACTTATTAGCAGTCCGTAATTATCATTCTAATGGTACGAAAATGCATATCAGAACGCCAAAATACTACTAACACAAAGAAGCTATGTATCTGCAGTCTTCACTGCCAGGAATTTCTACAGCTACATCAAAACTATTTTTGGTCTGATATTTTTTTCAATGTGGAAGCCATTGTGGTTCGTTCTCTTATCCTTTCTTCATCTCCCACTGCAAGTTGCAGCTTCCACATTCATCAATACTATGTGAAGTATGCAATGTTTTTATCGGAATGATCATGTGGTCACAAAAGGTGCACGTTTTTTGCATCTTCGATCCGTAAAATTGGACTAAAATTTATGCTTACCAGAAGACGTGAAGCAAACGAACTAATTGAATGCTGAAAATATTTTCGCATTTTTCATTGCGAATTCAGTGGTCGGTATATACCGAAAACGTGAAGCAAGCATCGAATAAACGCAATCCGTCCGTAAGAGATGGGATAAAAGATGACCGAGCGGATAAAAAAGGCATTTTATTAAAATGCCTTTTTTAAAGCTCCATAGAAGTTAACTGTTCGATGTTCATATCTTTGCAGACTGTGCACCCAGACGACACTGCAATCCCTATTTGATTGATCGCCCCTCAAGTAAAACTTCATTCATCTTCATGAGTCCATTTTTGCTCATATCGTCATATAACGTGCACGTTCGGAAAGCCAACGTTACGCGTGCATGTCTTAGTGGATGAAGCAGGTGGAATGAAACCTGTCGTTCCATATAGATCAAACTCGATTACATAAGCAACTTGCTATTATACAAAAAAAGTTAAGCGCACTAGTATGAATGACATACAATTATTCATGAGCTTTGAAATATTTTGCCCTTTATAGTCAAGTAATCCAAATGGCCATTATGATGACGACCAAAGCAATGCATCAAAAAGCAGTGGCGTCTATAATTAATGAAGTGGCGAAAACATTGAGACGATCTGCTAATGAGCAACTGAAAAAAAAAAATGAAATGTGACGTTATAGAAAGAGAATTTGCAACTTTTCACTGTTAGTGTTTTTCTGATTTATGCTATATTATGGATGAACGAGAAATGTGAAGAACTACTTGTTCTAATTCTGCACATAGCCACCAAATGCACGAATCCTAAAATCGCCAATCACATCGTGCAAGAACATATCAAATAGAACGAGACAGCCTTTGTTCTGCAGTAATGGCGCTCACTTAAAGCAGTTTTTGTTTTTCATGCCACACAAAATTTTACTTGTCTCTCATCATCATCCTTTTCTCAATTTCCTTTTCGAGCTGCAAAATTTAGTCTAATACGGGTATACAGCATTAAAGACTAAAGCATTCAGTAAACACTTGTTCAAATAACAACATCTTGAAACTCGCATGCATCAACGCAGTCAAAACAAACCGTGTGGTCGTCAGTCGAGCAAAAATTTGTGTGTAGCATAGCGTTCTCCTTATGGTTTCCGAGTATTTAGAGACGAACCAGGTGGTTTTAACTAACACTGCGGAAGGCGAAAGTCATGTCATCTTGTGCCGCACTTGCATACTTGCACTACCGTCATAAAGATACATATTGCCGAGTAAGTTCAGGCAAAAGCTCCAATTTGATCTACAAATGCATCCTATACATAAACATTGACGACATCGAGCATTTTGGCGCTGACAGATGTGCGGAAACTATATAAATACACTTTGTTGGCGGATTCACTTACATTGTTCTCCATGAAATAGCTCCTTCAAATAATGGTTATCTCAAATTTCAAATTATAGTGTGTTTTTGAGATGCCTGCTCGAAACGGAACTTCGCACTAATTTCAAAATCACAGAAGCTTACAGTACACCTAATTTTGTCCAACCATTAGCATATTCATACGCGATTCAGGAGGCCTCGGGGCGTCGTCAGTGAATAAAAAATTTCTCAAGTAAGCTTTCCCATAATTTCTTCGTAAAAGTTATTAGGGTGATGGTCGTGCTGTTGCGGAGGAAAAGTTACGAGAGGAAATTCTCATAAGTTTAAAATTTTGCAGATATGGTGTGTTGTTGCGATCACCGTCCAACGTTTCATGGCAAGCAGAGATCCGTTTCGATGTTCAAGGTCTGATACATAATGGCACGGACTTCTCTAATGAGCTGTACTTGTACCCCTATCATGCCAATTCCTCCCATTCGCCATCCCTTCTCCAACACCAGTTTGGATACCGGTTCCTACCTGAAACCTCGCAATTCTCAGTTTTTTTTTTTGCTTTCCCGCTGTTTTTATCGTTCCTGGCTCTTTCATTTTTCCGGACCACTGAAAATGAAGTTTTAAAGTGAAAGCTGTAAAGCAGAAGGACTGCGCGTCTGTCTCCAAAAAACCATGCACCTGCTATGTCCATGCATAAAAATGAATATAAACTCTGTCCATTGTCTGCCCAAATGTAAAAATGGTGCTTCGACGGTGCGCTATACGAAGTTAGCATATCCCAGTACTAACAAGTGCAATGAATCAAACTGCAATCACGGGATACTGGAAATAGCTTCACAATGAGAATCCATTGAACGTTTGGGAATCCCTTACGTGCGATACTTTCACGGTGTTGCTTATATAATTTCACTAGTCCAGATACAAAAGCCCCTCATTTTCCTGGATCGTCAGAGATGAGAGAGGAAAAAGAGAACGTACATCATAGATTATATATAACAGATTATGTATATTATCCTTTTCACTGTCGTATATTACCTAGTTGAAGAAATAAAGACAACTGTTTATTGTTCACTTCAGAAGCAGTCGCACGCTTTTGAGCTCATTCCGCGGCGAACGACGCAGTTCATCACTTTCTATGATCTACTGCTCTACTAATCGACGACACTTCCGAATGCCCATACTTCTATCGTTTGCCGCTATTCTTCTCAACATACCTGCTTTCTTCGAGATCGAATCTCATCTATGCAGGCGTAAAGAGGGCCGCTATGGATATGGGGTAAGCGCCATTCATCTTCACTATGATTTGTTGTTTTCAAAATTGTTAATAAATGAACTAATTAACAGTATTATGTCAAAAGACGTAATAAGAATTAATTTAAAAAACGTGAAGAAAGTCAAAAGGTAATTATCGCGGAAATAGCGCAATTAGGATTTATCGAAATGTATCGAAATAAAACGTTCGACTGATACACCCAGTGGCGTGTATTGACGCTATTTGCAGCTTCATATTTCCGATACCAGCAAATTCGTTTCATGTTATATAGAATAAAGTTTTATAAAAGAGTTTATTTTTGCACTCAAAAAAATTTCTGCTGTAGTAATTTCATCAATATTCGTGGACGGTTTAGCCGCAAAGCCATTTCAGCTAATGCACGCAAATTAGGAAAAAGTATATCTGAATATACCTACGAACATTTTCGAAAAACCTAAGCCAGTTTTTTTTCGAAATAAGCAGCCAGTTTCACCATCATTGAAGAAGTTCGTTCGATCAGTTGAAAGGAAAAACGACAAATCGATATTTTTTGGCTGTGCATATGACCAGGTATCCTTCCTCTGAAGCCACTTGTAATCTTTTTGCTATTTGCAGCTTCATATTTCCAAATTGCGGCTCAACCCGTATTATCAAATATGGTATAAGGTTGTTTTTCGGATGATAATGACGTCATGCGTCCCAAACATATTTATTTTGTGTGAGTTTTTCAGTACATAACGTTTTTCACTGATTGAAATTTTAAAGATGACTGAAATTCTAGTGGCAAATCCGCATAAAGAGTCCAATTCAGTTTTGCATTTTGCTAACATTCTAGCAATAGTCGAACATATCACAGATGATACCTTTTACATGTCCTATCTCTACAGTCTTCGAAGGTACCGTTTCTATTCTTCGTGTCAATTCTCTGTTGCTCAAACATAGCTTTTTCATTCAAAATTTTTCTCGTAGTTTTGTTACAAAATTTTGTAGAATGACCAGTAGAGGTTCGCTCAGAATCTGTATATGTTGTCTATTTTCATAACAATATTTATCGAAAGATAATTTGAGTAGGTTGAGCGTGCAGAAATGGATAATTCTTTCTGAAATATCCGTATTGTTTTAAAACGTATCGTGCGGTATTTCGAAGCTGTTCATATGCATCCTTATATATTTTCGTTTCCAATGCACTAGCCATTTAAGGTCATTCAATGCAATAAACTTAACCGGAAAGCTTATTTGATTTCAATGCATTCAGATTGGCCACAAAACTGTTAGTTTTTTGTACAACCGACACTAATGGGCAAAAAGATGTTCTTCGATCATTCGGCGCAACTGTCCTTTCAGCTCGTTCGTTTTTAAGCGATTCAACACAAGTTTAGGACTAACTATTCTCATGCAATCATTCAGCCCGAAAGATGCATCTATTGAATACCTTCAATTAATTCTCTTTTGCCTCTCTTTTAATGAACATTCATTACAGTCGAATTGTGTCAAAACTCAAATTGTTCACATGTTTATATGCGGTAAATGAGAACAAATAAATGAGGATACAATTCTCTATTGAATCCGATTTTTTTAACAAATGTTCAATGATTTGAGAACATTTTTGCGGTTCAATCAAGATTAAGTATTATTTTTATTAAGAACGACTTGACAACTACGATGACGTTGCATCTATAGTAGTGAGGAACCAACCGGATGATTTCTGATTAAGTTTGGAAGCGCATTTAAAATGTAGTAAAAAAGTTTTCAGTACTTACTTCATTTACGATTTATCTGCTAAAGGGAACAAACCGTTCGAGACGGCAGTTGTTTCACATGAGCGAATCGCTCTCCGACCGATTTTCATCTAAGTAATTTTCTTTTCATTGTTTGTTTCATTTTTCCTATTCTCATGCTCTTCGGCCGCTGAATTTGTTCTTCATTAGTTTTTCAAGATGCTACTTTGTTGATAGAATGGCGCAACGCAGCTTATGAGCAGAAATTAGAATAGAAAAATTATTTTGAAACGAAACGAGAGTCGCAGACATTAGCAGTTGGTCAAGCTATTGGAACTCCTTTATCTGCCATCTGAAATATGAACAAATGGAGGAAAAATTCGTCGTTGTGGCCTTAGAATTCAATGAGTAAACTATACAATACGAGGTCCTCGCAACGCCAATAGAGTTTGCTTTACGTTTATGCATTGCTGAATTCGATGTACGAATTAAATTGCTCGAACTTGTACTATTAGTGATTTCTTCTTCCTTCGACCTTAGATTCACAAGGTGTTGGGCTGTTAAATGCCCTCGCCTATGCACCTGTCTATCGATGCGTTCAAACTCGACGGACACTTTGCCATTTTATGGCGATTTCATTTTTTAATCTATCTTAGTCACTGAAAGCTTTTTGCATGCGTCTGAGCCAAGGAATGCGTTTCCATTAAAGTGCCCACCTGGAACCTTGTAAAGGAAGTTTTCCTGAATTCCTGCAACTATTATGTTGTTCGACACCATTTTGTCGACAGCATCGGCGGTTCTCCTAGTTCCGTGCGGACCATCGAATGCTTTTTTTGCGGAAGATTGGCGGATCGTTTTAATGAAAATAAGAACCAGTCGTTTGCCCGCTTAAAAGATAAATGCATTTTGTTTCTCCAAGTTGAAAGACACTATCGTACCCTAGATATTACCGTATTGCAGCAGTAATACCTTTTGGTCCAGTTGGTACGTCCAATTTTAAAACGGGCGATAGAGGAAATTTGGGCGCAAAACTTTAGCTTCGGCAACCAAAGTGATCATACAAATTGACTTCGTCATGATCAGCAGAGATCATAGAGAGATTTTTTATCATAAAACCGATGTGCACCTTAAGCGACCTAATGTCCTCTTAACGTAAATGATAGAAATAGGCGTATCACACCGAAATGTATCATTCTGAGCGCATCAAAACGCACAAAAGCGGTTGCCTCAGCAATGATTCTCAACGTTTCTATCGTTAGTCGAACCACAGATATTTTAGCTGCTTCTGGAATACAATGTTAGCGAAGAATTCTATTGCTGTGCCCAATACAAAGATGGAAACCAGTTGATAAAGTTTGATTGATACGAAGTGAGTTCATAAAGTAGCAAATATTATGGCCAACTGCCATTCGAAAAGAATCGTTCAGTGCGGCATCGTCATCAATCAAAATGAACTTTTTAGTGATGCGTGAAAGGCGAAGATAAAAACAATGACAATGGTGAGTTGAAACGTGCAAAGTTTCTCGTTCACCATACAAAAAAGAAAAAAAATGTCACTTGTTGATGGCTTCTTTAAGCAGTCGGTCCATGACTATTGGAAAAAAAAAGCGAACATAACAACCGCTTATCACTACCAAGTGTGCGATGCAATGTGTTAATATAATTAATCATAGTTTGTTTTCTTGCAATTAGTTTCCTGATTAGGGTATGTGGCTGATATAATTGTCAATTAATTTAATAAAGTCGCTAAAAGTATTGTCACGCTGATTGCGAAATTCGATTTAAAACAATCCATATTGAGGAAGAAAACTCGCTTTTGCGCGTATCAAGATTATCGAGAACACTAAGCATTACGCATACTTCTAAGGCATAATAACGATTTTTTTTTCAGAGAAGCAATGCAAACGATGATCTCATTAATGCTTGTTATCAAATATCTCCTCTTTCGAAGTCCTTCTTTTTTTGTAAGTTTTTTTGTGGCATTTTTTGCAGCTGTTTTTTTGTTGCCGCATGCCTAAAATCATCACACATATCGTTCCGTCTCATTGCTGTCCGTTTGCTTGCAACAGGTTATTCAATTATGAAAGCTTGAAAACTGCAAAAAAAAAAAACAGCGTCAAGAACAAAATATGTGAAAATTTTGAGAAATGATCAACAAGCACTACAGCGTTTGACTGTTAGATAGACACGTCGCATGGTTTTAACAGTTCCCTATCAAAATTACTCGGTTCATGATTCACAGAAGTCGATCGGTTTATGAATTTCAATTCAATATGTAAATTTGCTTAGAGTTTAATGAGTAGTTTAACTAACAGTTGGACGAACATGAACATTACTGAGCATGATCGAAAAAAATGTTTAAGCATAGCTCAACAAAATGCCTTGACGATCCATTAAATGTCATTCTTGAGGATCTGCACTAAAAGTTGTTTAATAATATCGTATTGCGAATCATTCTATGGGATAGCCAAAAAAGACATCAAGTGTTCGAAAACGACGTGTATTTTTAAAAAAAAAAAGGGGGAAAAGAACTCAATTTGAAAACGAAATAAAAATTTAGAAGTCTTGTGTAATGCTGTGCGTTTGAAGACGAAATGCATTTAAAGGGTTGGGAAGAAGAATTTGTATGGATTTATGTGCTCAAATTAAGGCGAATTATTTGGTGATGATTGGACTTAAGGAATATTTCAACATGTTGCGCGCCACCTATACCTATACGCAAGTATTCAACCTTGTTGATTTCACCGGTGTATCTCATACAGATGCAGAATATGAAGGCTGAATGCTTGCGCTTTTGTGGATGGCGAACGATATGCGTATGTGGCCGAATGCTATACCGAAACCTCACAACTCCGAGAAATCCCATTCATTTTGAAAAACCTCCAAAGCGCAGTCCTCATTCTAATGTCCATGCGTTGCTCATTTTTTCATACAAACAACTAACGTTCACACAATTACCTTGAACCTCAATCGCATTTCAGTTGGATGTTATCGAGGTGACTATTGGTTATCGCGGTTGGGTGCAGATATTTATATACGGTGCCGATCTCAGTAACTTTCTTGTTATTTTGAATAGTGCAACGAATTGTCTGATTTTCTTGCGAGGACCTGCTTGGTTGCAAGGAAAAATTACTCATAGAAATACGATCAGAAACCGGAAGCAGCTCTTCAGCAAGTATGTTCCCTAAAACAGACCTTACATATAAGCATTTGATCTTTTCAATATCTTACGAAGCATTAACCTTAAATCCTCAGGTGTGAACATCGGTACTCTAGCATATGAATTCGTCAGAGGGTGGTGCTTAGATAATTTGTATAAGACGGTATGCTCAAAGCAAGAAGAGGAAGGGGTTTCAGTGGCAGACAGAATTTGAGCTGAATTTTATTCGAATTCCCGTCTCCAGAGAGGAATAACTTGGAGAGGCCATAGTAGTGGGCAGACAGAGAGAGTTGATCCATGCTTTACACTTGTCGAAGTGTGAGCACTAAACCATGACTTCGTCATATAACGTTTGACCTAATAAGCGCACTGTTGTGGCTGGAATTATGATCAGTTAGGATGTTAGCTGATTACGATCGTCTTCGACGTGCCTCTCTTGAGTTGTATGGTACACTGTACGCGCAATTTGCGAGTGCCGCACGGAAAGGCGCATGTATAAATTCTGCGCCCACAAGGCTTCCCTTAGCAAAGCGATATTTTCATCATTTGAATTTGCGATTGTTAATTTTCTTCAGCGAAAAGTCTACCACATACGGAAAGCATGCGCATTGGCGATGGAGGGCACTGATTTTTTTAACGATGAAATTTAAAAAAAAAGAGCTTCTTTGAAGTGTTTCAAATTGAACAGTGATCAACGAACAGAGTATACGATAAGTTCGCTGATTGCCTCATATATCTAAGACTCAGTCGTTCGGAAAACTGAAAGAAATCGGAAAATATTTTATCAGTACAGCAACTTCATCGGTATCAGCGAAGCGACAACTTTTCGGAGAGAAATACACAATTTTTAACAACAGTAATGCTTTGCAGTTTGCAAACGTCAACACGAATAGCACTTTTGCAAAGTTCATGGACATCAGTACAGACGATGACTTCAGGACAATTTGGTGCACGTATCGTGTATTCGATGCTGCGCAAAGACCCATCTCTCTTTGACGTATTCACCACAGTACAGTATGGTTTGTTATTTTTTTCATAAATTCGCTGATTCTCTTTCATTTTTTAAAGTAAAATATTATAATGTATTTCCGGAACATTAAATTACTCCATTCTTTCAAGTTTAACACACTCAAAAATTTTATCTGATTCTTTCATAAACTTTGTGTATGTGAACAAATATGGGCATTTTCAGGCGCCACAGCTTTAAAAAAATCATACTGCTCATCATTATCGAAGCAAAGTTTTTAGCTTATGAATTTTCAAAGAAAATTTTGCGAACCACTCTTTTTGAACAAAAAGTTTGCGTGCAACGGCTTTTTGGTAGTGGAAGCTTCAAACTGCAGAACTGAGCTGCAGTAAAGGTTTCAAGCGCTTTGTAGGAATTAAAGACGTCAAAAGTATCAGTTTTATAAACATACTTCCGTGAACATTTCCCAAAGGTGCCGGTTTTCCTCATCTGTGGGCTGCAAGTCAATGCCCACAAATATCTAAATCAGCGTTTAATCCCTTTCCCCCTCCTCCTCCTCCACTTTCGGAAGAGTGGCGAGGATCACGAGGAGGTCACCAATATATGAGTTAGGCATTCTCAATAGTGAGGACATTTACAATAAGTGAATATGATTAAGAATTCACAGGTGTGTGTAAATATTTCACGTCACTTGTTTTAAGCATCTATCAAAAATCGCCAACCATGAGCTTGGTCAGCAGTTCAAACATATTCATTTTTCTATAATTTCGGGTCAATACCTGACAAAACGCCACCCAATAGTATCCTCTTTGCGACTGCAAAAAAAAGAAAAGAAAAAGAGAAAAAAGAAAATCTTTGCTTTCGGCTTTGGCTGCAGCTACGTGACTTAGAGGAAAGCATATCAAAACTTTTAGCACAATTCAGTGAAACATTTACTGAAGTGAAAATGAGCCCAAAGCTATCACTCTTAACGAAGAATATGGACCGTCGTCGCTACAATCGGAAGTATTGTCGCTTGCGCATCTGAATGCCTTCCTTGGAGTGGCTAAGTGGATATTGCTGCTTCGCGCTCTAATATTCCTAGAGCTTGCAAACACTTCTGACTTCTACTTACAGGTGCACCAAATACAACTAGTCGGAAAATCCGTTTGCATTTCTAAACGCTGGTAAAAGACGGTTTCCAGATGGCGAAGAGACACCGCTAAGGCAGACATCAGGATTGATCGCACGTTTCTATAATTTCGGGTCAATACCTGACAAAACGCCACCCAATAGTATCCTCTTTGCGACCGCAAAAAAAAAAGAAAAGAAAAAGAGAAAAAAGCAAATCTTTGCTTTCGGCTTTGGCTGCAGCTACGTGACTTAGAGGAAAGCATATCAAAACTTTTAGCACAATTCAGTGAAACATTTACTGAAGTGAAAATGAGCCCAAAGCTATCACTCTTAACGAAGAATATGGACCGTCGTCGCTACAATCGGAAGTATTGTCGCTTGCGCATCTGAATGCCTTCCTTGGAGTGGCTAAGTGGATATTGCTGCTTCGCGCTCTAATATTCCTAGAGCTTGCAAACACTTCTGACTTCTACTTACAGGTGCACCAAATACAACTAGTCGGAAAATCCGTTTGCATTTCTAAACGCTGGTAAAAGACGGTTTCCAGATGGCGAAGAGACACCGCTAAGGCAGACATCAGGATTGATCGCACGCAAAAGTTTTGATCTGCTCACTTGCCCGCAATATTACGAAGTTGGAGACCGCATCATGAACTTTATGGGCGAATTGATTCAGATGATGCAAGATGGCCAATCCGAGCAGGTCCTTTTCATGGATAATTTAAATTTAAAAACTCTGGATTACGAAAATACGTGCTTGGAGTATCGAACAACCTCTAACGTCACTAGCAGATGCTAAATAAAATAGCTTCATAGCTTCGGCAGTAATTCGGCTCCAATATGTTTTGTCGGTGAAATGCTTTCAGTGCTGCAGTGAAGAGCAAAATGGTGCTTCCTCTCATTTGATCAGGATCAACGGTTCTTTTTGCAGAAGCATATGACGATAGCTCTCGGATTAGGTCCTCAAGAATTGCACCGTTTACGGCTTGCCGAATGCGAGGAAAATTGAATTAGAGCGGAAATAATGCACTGCTTGTGCGAAGTGATCAATCTAAATGGAAGGATTTGATCGAAAGCGACGTCGTTTAAGTGAAACTCCAATCTTCAGAACAACAGGACTAAGTTTAGTAAGGACAGTGCAGTGGTAAAGATAATGACTTCGAGCGGTTCTGATATCTGCATTTCTTGCAAACCAAACTCAAGCAGAAAGTAACGAAAGAATGTAAAAATCGTGGAAAATTTTTCATCGTTTTTCATCCCATCGTTCTTCAATACCGTAACAATGTTATAACCGCCCAGCATCAGTATTATTTCAGGCAATCATCGAACGAATTCGTTTGGTTGGTGCCACTCACTATGAGCGCAACGTAATGTTCAGCTCGTGTGTATGGCGTGAATTTAAAGCGAGCACGTTGGCCATTGTTGGAGAAAGTACTTTCGAATCCGAATCAGTACGCCACTTAATGCATTTCCTAGTCCCTTCCGTATTTTGTATCGAAAGTACTCCGTATATTGTATGGGTTCTTTTACATTATTCTACTTAGATCGTGCTCTTCCTCGTCCCTCACCCCTCTTCACTAAACTCAATTAGATTACATATTTGTGGCCTAAAACGTGGTGATTCACATCTTTGAAGCGCATAAACTATATCAGGTCAATTGAATATCGACCGGCATTGTTCAGTATTCACTCTCTATCCCTCCCCTAGCTAGTTTCCCTTATCCAGTTTTATCTCACTTTTCACAGCTTCCTTATGCCCAGTTTTTCCACCTCGGAAAGTACCGTCCAATAAAATAAGCGACAAGTCACTTCAAATGATGCTACTTCAAGGGAAACCCAGTGGTGGAGTCCAACGCATGCAAACATCTCGCTTTAGTATAATTATGCGTTAGTGAGTCATAGCAGCCCAAACATATGAAATTTGATGCATTGTTGAGATGCGAAATGAATCGCATCTCGATTCGCACAATTTTCCTCGCAAAACTGACAGCATCTAAACATTCACAATATTTCCTTTGAGCCTCGCAAATATTTCAAAATTGCAGATACGAGTGGAGACGCTAAAAGCATGGAGCTCGTTTGTCTCACTCATCATACGAGAAATGAAGAATGGGATTTGGATGAGCCGACGTTCGTCGCAGGATTGTAAAAAATAATTGGTACATTTGAAGCTCTATATCTAGTTCAACATGTATGTATATCGATATACAAGTATCATAAATATTTTAGTAAAACAATTCTATTCGGAAGTGTTCTTTATGTTTCATTTGATGGCCAACTGTCAAATTTGCTCATTATCCAACTCTTCCACGACGTCTAAGCTGACTCCCGTCGATCACTATGCTCCGGTAATACGATGGAAGATGGAACAAGTAACATGTGACATCGAGCATTTCGTTGACTATCGTTGACAATGAGGATTCCTATCCAGTCGGATATCATCATCATGGATGAATGAACGGGTTTTGTGTTGAAAATGCTAACCGCTTATGTGCTGTGTATGATCGACATAAAAATAGCATCGCTGACTACCGGCATATACCAATAATGAAAAATGTTTGGAACATTATCAAACAACAATCTCGCTTCTGCGGTCAATAGAATTGCTATCGCGTTCACGCATGCATTAAATAAGCCAAGAAGATCGCCGCTTTAAAAATTTAAACCAAGCCGAAATTCTCATAGATTTTATTTCACTAAATATGAATGCTATGCATGTCAACACAATATATGAAAACGTCAAAGAGTAAACTGAATCAGTGGATCCTATTCGAATTGGAGACTGCAAATAGCTATAAAGCATTCAGCACCCGTTTTTTTTTTTTTTTTGCAATCAAAAATACCGACAAATAATTTGGCATCAGCAATTATGGTTCACGATGCATGCGCATATTTCATAACAATCATGATCAATAATACTATTTGG
The DNA here is from genome assembly GCA_000803305.1 of Toxocara canis. NCBI lineage: Eukaryota > Metazoa > Nematoda > Chromadorea > Rhabditida > Toxocaridae > Toxocara > Toxocara canis. The sequence goes on from JPKZ01001543.1 coordinate 471,660, forward strand.
ACGTAGAAGCATTTCAGTTCGGTCACAAGCACATCGAAGCACGGCAAGCTTTTATGAAAAGTGGCCAACCTGATCAGAATAGATGAAAGAACCAAGCTTCACGAAGTCATCGATTAGCATTCGACTGCTTCCGGATACTTGAATTACGGCTGTGTCCTGAGCATCTTCCTTTCTTAGCATCGGCATTTAAACTTTATACACTTACCGTGGACTAGTAAAATCAATGAAGTGAAGGGAAGAACGAAATGGGTTTCATTGCTACTTCCCGGATAATGTTATCAAGAACATAAAGCAGAGACTATAACATGTTGACTATCTAGCCACGTTCTTCTTCACGATCATATTTCATGTTTGACGAAAACTAGATGTTCTATTCACTACTGAATTTCTATTTACCATTAGTATATGTTTTATTTACTATAGAACATATAGTAAAACGAAGCTTTTGCTCATAAATAGATATACACCATCAAAACAGCTGTCACTCGTTTAACTTTTCATCTGAAGAAATTGGTAACAATGTGTAACATTTTATGGATCCACTGATGAGCCGAAAATTTGTTGTTGTTCGGCTCCTGCGAAATATGTTTTGACTTATCTCAAAATCCCGCTCGAACGCACTCCGTGTGACGCTGAACTCTATAAGCCCTTTGGCATATATAAGAGATTATGTGACAAGTATTACTTTCCTGAATACAGCTCCACCTTGGTAGAGTTCTGACTTTCAAGTAACAAAACTGTTTGGCAAATAATTCACCAAAACCTGGGCAATACTGACAAATACTTCTTTACAGTGCGTCAGCCAATCGTATGCATCATGTGAGTAGTGATAAAAACGAAGATAAAGGAATATGTAAGCACCTCATCGGACGGGACCTGTAGCGCGTGAAGCAAATAGCCTCTCTCTTCGCCTTCCAAAGAAGCAACCCAATTAGAACCGTTGAAGAAACTCGCAGCTGGTTGCGATTTGAAGAATGCATCTGTAGCAATATGCAAAATTGTACCTTATCGAATTGAACAAGCAATCCTCGTCAATCGTGCAACATGTAGCAACAGTTTGCACTTCCGGCTAAGCAATAGATCATCGAAACAATTAAATAATGATCATCTCTGAGATCTCCTTTTTCAGAAGTTTCAAAATTTCTGTGTTTTTATGCTTCGGCTGCAGCGAAAGCCAATTCTGCGCGCGAATCTATCTTTTGCGCGTATGTATTTATGTACATCTTGCGGACAGTTTCAAATTGCTTGCAAGAAAGCTTATTTATAAAAGCTGATGAAACTCAGCATTCGCAATCTATGGCGTTCTGAGGATTGTAACACAAGAATCGGAAACAATCTATAGAATTTTTGGAAAAGTCGTGGTACGAAGGCTGAAAGGTAGGTCATAGGAATAAATCCTCTCGGGTCCGATCCCTGGAATCAGGATAACCTGATAGGATCAAAAACGTCGCGAGGTATATTTTTCACTAAAGAGATTTAGGGATGTGAATGTACCGACGTGAAATTGATAGTTTTTAGAGAAACTGAGCGGAAAGTCATGGCAAAATAAGCGCCAAAAATTCTGATTTCGCCAATGAATCTCCATACCACCACCATTTCCTCTTCGTAGCATAAGCGATTATTTCTAAGTGGATTGAACAGAAATATATGTACTTGATCATGCATTCTTCATTAGGTTTCCGACCATATACTAGACCATTTTAAGCCGGAAGGAAGGATTGAGGAAAGCACGTATCGTGCAAGGCCCCTGGCGCAGTTTGCCACTTTTCTTCATTAATGAAGTTCAAAAGCTTTCCATTAGATCTTTGATCTGCGCCCATCTTTTCGCCTTTTCGATGCCATGCAAAAATGCAAATTGCTTTTGATTCCTCAAGAATTTTAATATCGACCCCATCTGACCGACTCGAGAAAGCTAGTATAAAGCCTCGCCCGAATCGTCGATGACTTAGTAGCGTTGACAGTAATTTTTGATGCATACCCAATTTTGCCTGATTTTAAAGAAGGCTTTGTGGTGGTCGAATAACTGTGAAGGTTAAACAAGCAATAGAGTTCTTCGAAACGAGACGGCATTCTATACATTGATGAGAAGTGAATTTTCGTATGAACCTTCAGGAATCGCCTTTCTATCACATTGCCATCCTCCTTTTTGACCGAGCGCTGTATTCTGTGAGAAGAAAATGATTCCGTCGTTTGGAAGGAATATTTCACTGACTGCAATCGGTTCATCAATCATTGTTACCGCAATTTTCTGTTCATCAAAACGAATGCGATCGTCCTCACACGGGACCTCGCTGTTCACCCAGTTGATTAGGTATTCGAAGTTATCCGTGGGTCGAAAGAAGTATATCGTACATTGCACCACTCTTACTAGAATCCAAATGAGAGGAACGCTTCGCATCTGAAATACATCTAATACAAAAAGCAATTTTCGCCTGCATTCTGAAAAGCGAACGACGATCGGTGGACGCCGTTGAGCGCTGATGAGCACGCAATATCATTACCGTATTCATTTAATGAGTGTTCCATATGTCAATTTTATTGTGCAAATCTTACAGTGCAGGCTACACCAATATTTACACTTTGCTTTGACTATGATGCGAGTAAAAACTTACTGCTATACGAACCTATGTTGACCGAAATTTTCAAGATTGCTTGCTGCAAATTTTTATTAAACATTTTCACTTCACACTTCCTCTTTGCCACGACCACCGAGCGTCATTTATTTAAGCTGATATTTTAATACTACAACGGCATCCTAAATGCTTGCAGCAGCCATGTGAATTTTCTTTTGATAGCACTTTCTTTTTTCCCACAAAACACGAAGCCTCCAGAAAAGATTTTTTGCCCAGGCCATATGTGAGGGTCAATTGTACCATACCGAAGAGTGACTGACTGTCTCTTACAGTCCACTTAGGCAATATAACATACGTTTTGGGCGATCATAGTTAAACTGGATATCTGAATTAGCAAAATATGGCTCTCTTCTCGCTTAGAGATCATCTCACGAAAAGTGCAATCCTCCTTTCTTTCCTCTTCCCCTTCTACATGTGCTGAATTTCTTTTTCCTTCCGCAGACAATTTTGTTATCAAATATAGACTCTCCGCTCGAAATCTCGTCAAAAGGAGAGCACCCTGAGCAATCTACTGCAGGTAAAATGTCATTCTATCTCGTGAAACCAAAAGCCACTTGACCGACATAAAATCATGACTGCTTGTGATATGGTGACGGATAATGGTGCAAATTAAATGCGAAAATTCATGAGCAGTACCGAAGAGGAAAAAGTGCCAAATTCAATTCGAATGACAAATGGTATCTATACAATGAATTGGAACAATTTTCAGCTGGTGATGGAGTTCGTTTTTTTCATAACCGTGCGCCAATGTGCTGTTTCGTTGAGTTTGTTGCAAGCTCATAAATAAACGCTCTTTGCATGAAGCATGAACAAGACTAATTCAACATGAACAAGACATATCCTCTCCAACTTTCTCGGTCGTGGTTCGATATCGTTCATGGAGAAAACAGTTTAAGTCGCGCCCAAACAGCTCCCTCGCTGGGCCAGAAATCAGCCTAGCAGTGCTTTAATCAAAGCGGGTTAAACCATAGATGAAAATGCAGTGCTCACAAACAACGAAAAAAATTTAAAATGCCGACTTCTGAAATGGCAGTTCAGCTATTGATCCAAGTAATCTCATTCATTTTTTTTCTGATCGCTTAAAAAGCGCATCGGAAAAGACGCCCATTCAAAATTTACCCAACTTCGTCCCATCCCAATCATTTGAGAAGGCTTTGTTCTTGTGATGGCGCTATAGCGCAACTTTGATCTTTTCGTCCATGAGGCATTTTCATCGAGCAATAATAATGTTTTCCTGTAACTCCAATTTGGCTCTAATTCAGATTATGCGTGAAAAGTTATTCGTGTACCTGCAGATGAAAGCCTTTTATTATCGCAAGTAGAGCTCGAGCTTACAACCTGACAATTACAGAGCAGATGCTACATTGAGTTCATCACCTGGGTGACATTAATCTCATGAATGCAAGAAATTTCGCTACTTGTGAAATGCTATTAGTCAATAATATGAGGAAGATCGATATAGTGCTGTGTTTGATTTATGTTTGCTGACCGTTCATCCAGTAGGAGAGTCTGATGATATCATTTGTTAATTTGTGCATTAATTCGCTCTTCTGTCAGATCAAACGACGAAAGGGGTTCGTGAAACGTCGACGTTTTGGTGTCTAACTTCCTGCTTTCTTCTTCATAATTGCCGCGCTAGCGGATCATTTAAGAACTTTCATTTACATCATGGCAGTCACAAGTATTCATGCCTGTCTGCCTTTCGTAAGTAAACACCTCCCTCGTTGTTACCCCTAACAATCCTCTCCACCCCCTCCTCAAAAAATAGGTGTAATAGCTCTCTATCCTCTCCTTAAAAAAAGTTATTCGCGAGTGCCACCACCCATCACGGCGAAGCTGTGAACGTGGATACCAATGATGTACCCGATTTTGGCAAGAAATTTTCGTTGCGCTATTGGCGTTGTCTAAGATTCATAATAAATAACAGTCACATTATAGAGAGCTTGTAAAAGCTGCTGATTAACATGTGACATGGACCGGTAAGAGTTTACTTCACAATAAATATAAATAATTCTTTCTAACGGAATAACTGATCGGCAATCACGTTATACAACAAGAGATATTCATGCGCACAGCGAAAAGCATACCTCTCAGTTAGAAGTAACTGATTAAAGCATTTTTATTTTTTGCGATCTGAAGAGCATTCCTCTGTTATCTGTATAAACAAGTCGCTCCAGTGCCAAGTATTAAAGATGTTTTAACCTTTCAGCTAAGGCAATCTTCAGAATCGTTCGTTTGCACAGAAAAAAAAAAGAAATCGAAAGTGCAATGAAAACCAATGAAGTAATCGTGCTGAGCTAGCAGAAGTGGACGCAGTAGGTTTTTTTCTAGGCAAAAAGATGATGCTTCAGATGAAATTAGAACAATACGCATGTTGCATTTCATAATGTGTCCTCACAGCATAAATGTTCTTGCTTCTGAGCAAACATTATTTTGATATATTTATTAATGAATACCTCAACATCATTATGTTTGAGTGGCTTTCGAGGTTCACAGAAATTTATGGCTCAGGTTTCATTTAGCGATTTTTTCTTCCACTAAATTGTAAACCCCACAGGAATCCAGATCGAAAGTAACGTTACTTTTAAAAGGAGGCTGCTCATAAAATGCACATCATATTAAAACAAGCAAAAACGCCCTCATCAAATAGATTATCAAGAAAACAGACGCGGTCATTTTGTGTTCCTCAATATGAACAAATGCACGGATATTTTATGCGTATGTTCTCAGTTTTTGAATACTGTTGCATCACGGCCACTTTTGCAATCGTTCTTTTAATTCAACTTTTCGCATATACTACAAATAAACTCAGCAGCCTCAGTGAACTACTGCAGTTCTGCAACGTCGCTGCACAGGGGACAGCTAATGGAACTGATCGCGTAGTTGGGAGGAAATTATCTCGAAACAGCAAAGCAATTATGAATCGAATAATGATTTGATGGACATCTGAAGTTTTCTATTTTGAATTTGCTGTTCGTATTGCCCTCTAAGTAGAAATTCAAGCTCGCGTCGCAATTCTTCTAAAGCTTCCAGTGAGGATTGTGAAGGTGGTTAAGCTGCGAGTGACATATGCTGTTACGGATTTGTCAAGTACATTTTTTTCCCATCGAGCAATTCAAGTATCGCTGATGTATCGCGACAAGCACAAGATGCATTCTGGGAACGTGATATATTATTATAGGTATGGATCGCGCGCAGCTGCTTGCTAAACCATGAAAAAGCCACTTTCTTGGCCAAATCATTTATACATAGCCTTTCAAACCTCACTTAACGACAGTGACAACAACGACTCGTACCTGACAGCCTCATTGAATCACGGCAGTTCTTTTGAACAATCACTGAATGTTGTAATGATGGCAACGTAATCGGTTAGTATGTTGGAATAAGCTTAAAAAATTGATGTCATATGCAAAAAAAAATATTCACAAACAGCCTTCAATGCCTGCGGGCCGGATTGCTTTTACAATAAGGAATGTTAGAAAATAACTTCCTTATCGATTATCCGTTTCTGGCTGACTAGGAAATAGGCTGCTTGCAAATCATGACAAACAACGCATAACGAACTAAACTATGTGCAACTGCTGATGGCAACTAGGAAATGTGTTATTCGTCGACGATGTATCTGATTAGAACAAAGAACATAAGATGTATCTCGCTAGTGACAGTCGTCTGTCTATGAGCGAATAGTCTGCTCTGTATAATGCCTATCTAGCTGGCTTGTTCGGCGTATTTTTCTATGTTTCATCGATTTCTCGGTTAGCGATGGTCATTTGAGCATCTCATCTAAATATGTGGAGAACCGTTGCTGCTATTATAGTTTGATTGCTTTTACCCGTTTTCCACCAAAGAGAAAACATTTTGTGGGTTTATCATATCTGCGCGTACGTATGAAGAGAAATGCGTGTCGCTATCTTCCTGCTAGTTTCCATTCACGAAACAAGCAAGCTCTGAAAATTGACAGAAATAATCCGTTCCATTACGATGGCTTCCGAATAAAAGTTAGAAAAAACTCGTGGATTTTTCAATGAGGTTTGATGCTCAACAAAATAACGCTGGAAATGTTAGCCGGGGGAATAAATGCTTTCAATTTCAACTCCACGGATCAGAACAACGGCTTTTACGTTGCAGAACGCCGCAAACTACTCGTACATGAAACTTTTTGGAATGTGAAATTCTAGATGGCAAATTCGCAATCTTAAGAAAAATATATCGAAAATTCCTGGAAAATGAGCACGAAGAGCTCTCATGGGCGAATCATTCCATTACCATGCACGCCTAGAGCAATTGTTGGGTCGTAGGACTAGCATGCTATGCAAATTCGTTCAGCTGATCAGTTCAGTTATCCGTACTTCTTCTATACGTTGATTCTTTTCACTTGGTAAAGTGATCGGCAATCAGTTCCCTTTTCAGAAATCGGCGACCATTGAAGTGAACTTATGAGGACTTTGAAGACAGAAATATGCAGCTGAATAAAATGAGGAAGAATTCGCGGTAGCTCTTAGATCCCTTAAAGTTAATGTTGGCTGCCTATTGCTCTTTACCACGAATTGAAAAGAAATTAATGAAGAGCTTCTAAGGGTTATCATCTTGAAGAGCTTCTAAGCGCAGCTTTGACCTGCTTAGGTGTGATTGTCCGCAACACTTTGCGAACGAGCAAATGTAATCTAAATCTGGCCATGACATCATGCTCAACAAATTATATTAAATAGAAGACCATATAACCATTTCCGGTCGATTGAGCTTCTTAAGAGCTATCTATGCCTATTGAAGAGCCTCACTCGGCCACTATTTTGGGCAATGCTGTTTCAACTGCGTTCTTTTAATAAAGCAGCCGTCAAACACATTGGCAACGAACATCAGCATGATAGAAACGAAGAAGACTGAACGCGCACCGTGTTCGCAGACGGGATTTCGATTCAATTCTACAACGTATATCGCAAAGCTTTAAACAAGACGGATCTCTTCATTAGTTTTAAAAATCAATTTAAATGATCGAACATATCTCCCGTATATAATGTTAGCACAACAAACTGGAAGTTGTTAGTTTAAACGTACGCTTTTCATAAGCAATGTTACTGAACGACTGCATGGCGTGCTGATGGAAGCTAGATATCTCACATAATCAACAAATTGTTTGTAAAAAAAGTGAGGAATCTTTATTCTTATGTGAACATGCGAGCTAAGATATCTTCTGAGTACTTTAAGGAAATTTGCAAAAATTTTGTTCTATTTAATCTGTTCAATATTACCCTTGAGAGACTTTTTTGCATCAATAGTCATCTTGAAGAGGAAAGATGAGCGCCACAAGTAAATGGAGAATGGGGAAAGTAGAGTTATGAAATGTTATTCACAGAATCAGGAAGTCAAGTGAATGTTTGATATACTACAACAAAATTGCAGAATTCAGGATGATGCTACATCGATTCCTTCACAAACGATTGAACCACAACAGCTCTTCCAATTGCCCATCCGTCAAGAAAATCGAAGGTATTTTGTTGAAAATATGCCACTAAGCTTGTTTCATGTGCGCAACTTTTCACAGTGACATGTTGGTTTCGACCACTGCGGTAATGTTAATGATAGCGAAAAGCGAGTTGATGAGTAAATAAACAAATAATAAAAGAACGTATAAACATTATATATGTATATATATTTACCACTCTGTTCTGCACATAAAAAGCCATTTGGAATTAGATGAATTGCAGCGAGGACTAGAATATTCGAATACTTGTCGGCAGCTTGTTTGCGAAAAATTTTCAACGCGTTGTTTAGCTAGCATGGAGAGGGAAGGAGGTGGGCAGGGAGGGGGAACAAGAAGGGTGGGAGGGGGAGGAAAAGCGCTATTTTCATGTTCGATTCGGCCCACTGCAGCTCACTTTCAATAAACTCAGCAAACTATATGTATTTTTCAAGCGAACGCCAAACACGCAAGTTAACATATACACAATTTCAGCACTAGTAACAGCTTAAGCATTCGAAATTAACCGTTGGTTTCATTCCCTACATTCTCTAAAAGTAACGCCTCTTTACCTTACGGTTTTTTTCGACTTCTTTACGAAATGTTTTTTAAAATACATAATCAACATTTTAAGAAACGAATAAAACAAAAAGCAGTAATAGAAAGATATAGAGCTGGAAACGAAAACAAAGGGCATAACCGTTTCGATAACGAGCATATAGAAGAACTTTGGAAAGAAGCGACAGAAATTCGCGGCGAGATATTGCATTCGTTTATTCAGGATAAATACTTTCACAGAGGGCTCTCAAAAAATAAGCAAAAATTGAACGTGGTCTTAAAGTTATCGTCAGTAAAATATGTTCCATTTCCTCATTCCAACAAACCTAGTAGTATGGACTTTAGCCTACATAGAGTGAACAGTTTCATGAAGCTACGCAAAAAAAAAAATGCTTTCGAAGGACTGCTCGACCTTTAAGCATATATAACTTTTCTTTTAAAATTTTAATCTATTTTATGCATAGTAAAATCATTGTCAGGAGAGCCGATAAAAGAAAGTCGTTAGAAAAATCTCGCGATTAAGGACCATCTCACGAACGGCTTCCATATTTGATTTGAAGTGAAAAAACAAAAAAACAACGATTAAGCAATTTAGAAGAAAAAAATATCTATTATGATGGAAGCAATTAAAAGCAAAATTTTAAGAGAGCATTCTCCTGCCGATGTGCCTCCCAACCCACAACTAATTTACTTGCCCCCTTTCAAATCATATGCGAACACCCGTTTTAAAGAAACCCAAATTTTTCTTCTCTATTTTTGTACGTATTTCGTTGCATACGAATGAGCGCAAACACTCATAAGCTTTCCTGCTTTAACGCTTTTAAAATTTTAATCTATTTTATGCATAGTAAAATCATTGTCAGGAGAGCCGATAAATGAAAGTCGTTAGAAAAATCTCGCGATTAAGGACCATCTTACGAACGGCTTCCATATTTGATTTGAAGTGAAAAAACAAAAAACAACGATTAAGCAATTTAGAAGAAAAAAATATCTATTATGATGGAAGCAATTAAAAGCAAAATTTTAAGAGAGCATTCTCCTGCCGATGTGCCTCCCAACCCACAACTAATTTACTTGCCCCCTTTCAAATCATATGCGAACACCCGTTTTAAAGAAACCCAAATTTTTCTTCTCTATTTTTGTACGTATTTCGTTGCATACGAATGAGCGCAAACACTCATAAGCTTTCCTACTTTAACGCTTTAAGGCAACAGTAAAAAGTGAAACAATCAGAACGCTACAAATATAGGATTACATACATGAAAAGGTCAGGAGGCACTCTCTCAGCTGAACTAGTGAAAAATTATCCTTAAAAAATTTCGCAAAACCCTCGCCGCAAAATGGAGGCAAATGTTGTGATCAATTTGATTAGGATATAAAATGGCGTTCAAACTTGGAACTAAGTTCAAATTCGAACTCAGTCATCGTTGAACGGCATAAGAGTGTGCCACTGTGCGACGGATCGGCGTGGTGTGGCGAGCATATCTTGCCACTGCTTCAATGCAACTCCGTTAGCGTTGTTTCCAATAATGACATGTCCAATACGTTCATTCGATCCGACCCGATCGTAATCGGATACAGTCACTTGCAAATGAACGCGCTAAAAAGTTTATAAACTTCCCAAATGACAACATTCACACATTAAACATTGCCGAGCCAGACTATCGCAACAGCCGACGTGTTGGGCTAAAGCACTCTAACAAAATCAAATTAAACTTTGGGGACTCATCTCTTCGACGTCGATTATTTCTTTAAAGCCTCCTTCGATTCATGTAATACCTATATATTTCTCGCAAGCAACTTATGTTTACATGAATCATTTCCCTTGTACCACTTTGATTTTCTCCAACTTGACCAATTACTATAAATCAATAAAGCAACGAAATTTAAGGGCACCAGTCAAAGATACCCTCCAATCAAAGATATCATCTCCCCCAACCCTCTCCTTATTAGTGTTACGAAAACAATGCACTTACTGAATGTAATTCTCGATAATTTGTTGTGCCGCTGAAACCTTTATCTACACAACACTACCTCAAAAAATGATTTCAGAATGTTTTCAGCTTTGCTGCAAATTTGATAACGGGATTAGGAAACTGAATCCCATTTAAGGACAACGGAAGGTATTTTTTCAAATTTTTATAAATCTTTCATCTCTCAAATGAGAAACTGCGCAGTGAGATCGCATCCAAGGTTCACCAATGGAATTTTTAATGTTAATAGTCAGAATTCCCCACATTTTTAAACAATATTCTCCTCCCTCTCTCTCTTCCCCTCGCTCCTTCCCCGACTCCCTTCTTATATTAGGAGCCTTCGTACGCTAGCTGTTGCTCGACAGTTTAACGCACTCGCGGTGTTACATTTATCAATATCAATGATTGCAGAAGAATAGTTTCGTCGACATCTTCGCTAGAATACGTTAACATTGAAGACAACTTCAAGTTGGCAACAACAAGACGGTAGTTGCACCTTATCGAATCAAATGTGATTCAGAATGATAAATTCAATGAAATTATACAAATCAAATAAAGTTCTCATGAATAAAACGCAATAAAACCGCATGAAATGATAAAACGGCTTTCCACTAACCTGCATCTTTTCGGGAGTTACATCGAAACTGAACGATTCATTATAGTACGGATTTAATGTCTTCATTTTAATTGTCGTTTTCTTCTTTTCCAACCGTTTATTTTGCATCATGAGATAAATTTTTACATATGGATCTGAAATAAGTATTCTCACTTAGAGCTAGCGACGAACAACAACGCATGGATTATGATCAATCTTTTTTATTTGAATTCCTCACATTTTTCTCTTTGGTAGTCAAAATTGCCTCCAATCACAGTCATGCAAGAAACTTTGCTGTTAATTTATGAGCAAAGCTAGTATTGCATCTAGCTTACACTCGAGTAAAATCTAAGCTTCGGAATATTTAATGTCCATTTACTGCCACAAATGAAGAAATGAGCAATCGTTGCGAATGCTTCAAATAATCTCGTTAATTAAGTACAAAGCTGCACATTACGGCAATGCTTCAAAACAACAACAGCCGGTCGCTGTTTTCATTTTCTTTCGTCTTATTGCTAGTACGGCGCGAAGCAAAATAACAGTATTTTCGTCCATGAGAAAACTTGAACTTTGAATTTCCACGGCCAGTTCGGAACTCTTGAGAGTAAAATGCCGCATTCTACTTCGTCGATCTCCCCGCGTCAAATGTGCAGGCTCTACAGCCCTTACAGAACGAACGCGGCATATTTCGCAATCGTTGCATGTCGCGCAACGCAAAATCAACATTTTGATCCGTGCTTTGCGAAAGTCGTCCTGGTTTGGCCATCCATATTCGGAATTCCATGTCAAGGCGCACCGTGATTTTTAAATGATCATCTTACGAGCATTCCAGAGCTACGAGAAAACAGTAATAGGGGAAAGTTGATAAAACCGATCACAGCTTCGCTCAAATAAGCCCCACAACAACCGTCCTTATATTTGTTCCATATAAAAAATGTTTCGCAGTAAGATTTAGTTCACATGCTTATATGAAATTTGTACACTCATACGGACGTGACAGTCGCCATAGGCAGGCCACTAACAACAAGCACTAAATGTTTAAACGTGTTTGGAAACTGCGCATGGAACCCTGTTATGAAATGTCCTTGAAATGATTTCTATTTGTGCGTAGAAAACGTAATTTGCTGGAACGAATTGCGCTCATAAAGACAAATATATTAGGGTCTAAGAGCAGGTAGTATGAGAAGGGTGAACAACGCTTAGCTAGACTGTGAGTTGTTGGGAATTGGCCCTTATAACTGAACAACAGCAAGCTTGCTGTGAAGATGCGCTGTTCAGATCTTTGCAGTTAGCCAGAAGTACGCGCTGTCCGAAGAGGCTATGGTGCAAGCTACGTTCTGTTTGGAGGCAGGCTAGGGAAGAAGAACTTGTACTAAATTCAGCGAAACTGAAAGGCAGTTTAACAGAGAGGAAAAACGATAATCACTCCACACAGGGTTCCAACGTTGTAGTTAACCGTGACCATTTCGACTCAAGCTAAGAAGAGATGAAGAAACTTGAAAAATGAAGAGAAAAGATCCCACATGTAACTTTGCATTCCAACCTGCAAGTTACGATGACCTAAAAAGCGTCTAAAAAAACGGTCAGATGGAATCAAAATTTTCGAGGAATTTTCAGCACTGACCTGACAAGCCGAGGACGTCCATCTTTTTGAGGTTTTTGCATTCCATCACAACGACCGACAATTTGTTCTTGTTTGGAACGTAACGCAAAGCGAGGCACACTTCCCCTAATCTGTTCTCCTGAAAAACACTTCCTAGTCACCTTGAAATCCTTCAGTAGCAAACGCCCACTAACTTTTCATACCATTCCCGAGTTTTGCCATGAGATTGTGTGAAATATGTTAAGTCTGGTTGAATTTGAAAATGCATCTTATCAAATAGATGCATTTTATCGGTTAAGATAAACCACGTAATGGCAATCTGGATGATCCGCATGAAGGAGCGATAAGGTAGACGTAAACAAGACCTTTCGCATTCGGCCCATTCGAGTCCTGATTCGGATGCGAAATGTGATTGACTAAGCAGCCTTCACTGCTTTCTATGCGCATCGGGGATTACTGGTCGACTTCAAGCAACTGCCAACGAAAATGTGATTCCATGGTGAATAAAATGCACGCCCATCTTTTCGCTTACTCGCTCTAAAGAGCCCTTTCCCTCATTCTCTAGCCGATTTTCTTCAGCCTGATCTCTACTATTCAGCGTTTATCGCGGACAAGGTCAACGAAGAACTAATCGTTATTGTTAGTTTACGTGTTATTAGGTAACACTCGTTCATGGTGATCTAAGAATACAACCATGGCTTTTCCTTCAATTCTGAGCTTGATGCGATCAATGAAGTTTTGCATTTGCTTCTACGATAATGAAATAACCAATACACAGCAAACGAAATTCATTGTAGTTTTTGTGCAATGAACGTTTTATTGCAATGCAATCAGTATTTATGCAATGAAGTTTTCACTGCAGCGGGGTATTTATGCAATTCGCAATTCAAAATTCACACTTTTGACTTTTTCGCATTCTTCGCACTAAAACAACACATCGCACTGCAATACGTAACACTTATGCGCCCCAATAACAACTACTAACGGATAAATTATGTATTACGACAAAATTTAAGTTCGCTACTCGACGCTTCTGTGTTGGGTGGCGCTTTCTTTGGAACAATCTATGAATAAACCAGCAGTGACGATAATAGTTACTAGAGTACTTCACGCTGCATGCTTCCTCATTATCGCACTTGTGCTCTCGAGTTGACGTTAGGCAATCACAACTCAAGTGAAGTGCAATCGAATGAAAATACGAAGAGAAGTGAAAACAAAAAAAGAACCGGTGGTGATTCAATGAGATCGTTACGTTCTATTGTCGTCGCAAGATCTACCTTCCCCAAAGGCACAGAAATTTGACCGATCTGAAAAAAATCGCTCAACGTATAAGTAATTGTTCAGTTGTAAAAATGTATTTAATCGCACAAAGAAGCGTCAAACATATTTTTCAAAAGAAGGAAAAGAAAAGAAAAGAAAAGAAAAGAAAAAACAAAACAAAAAGGAAAAAGAAAAGAAAAGAAAAGAAAAGAAAAGAAAGAAAAGAAAAGGAAGAAAAGAAAAGAAAAGAAAAGAAAAGGAAAGAAAAGGAAAGAAAAGAAAAGAAAAGAAAAGAAAGGAAAAGAAAGGAAAAGAAAAAAAGAAAAGAAGAAAAGAGAAGAAGAAGAAAGGAAAAAAGAAAATAAAAGAAAAGAGAGGAAAGAAAGACGATTGCGAAATTTGTCCGCCAAGAAAAATGCACTTTTCGAGATGATAACTTCTTAATGAGATAAGATCCATTCCAGTATACTTTTTTCAGCATGCGCAACCATCGAATTGCTTGATCTGTCCGGAAATTTTTCAAAGAAAGCATCTCGTTGAATTTTTCATCCCACCATTACTCCTGTCTCACTTTTTTCCCCTCTCTCACTCTCAATGCAATCTTGCGCGGTTAGTATAACGCAGTAAGTTGTTACCACATGCATGTATAGCAAACATCACATACCTGGTCATGTTTTCCAAAACGATCAAAATCGAAAACATTTAAAATAAGAGTCTGTCCACCAATTTCGTTATAGGGCACCTGAAATTAATGGCACTATAGAAGCTGATAGACGATTATCTGTAGTCGAAAATAACTAAAATTATTTCTTTGGACAGCTATCTGTTGTTGCCTCACCTTTTCACAAATGCACATTTTATGTACTGACTTAAATTGCCCGGAAGTGACTAGCGGTTGCCAAATCACAGCAATCTAAACCAATATCTTTTACAATCGTAATTGGCCTGTACATTCTTAACTGTGATATTCAATTACTCCGAAATCAGTTCGCTGTTTTTATCGTAAATGCTTCTGCCGTCTCACATGTGTAAAAGAGAATCATAAAATCTTGAAAATTTTTGTTTCATTCCAAGCACTCATCATATTCAAGTTGGTTAAGAAGAACTGAAATTTTTACTGTTAGCTTTCTTGAATGTTGCTTTACAATTCTGCTTTCACCGTCACGGACGGCTTAAGCAACAATCGTCAATTGCATTTGTCTTCTAGTGTAGTGTTTGAGAAATACGCATTATGTTACGTAGTGAAGAGGCTAAAGAATCGGAACTGCGGCTAACGAATGACGAGACTGCATAGGAAAGCCAATGCACTACTATCATGCCTAAATCAAATCTTTTTTTCTATTTTAAACGACAAATATAAAATTGAGTAATTTTCCTTTTTCTTTGAAAATTTTCAATTGTTGTACTGAGTCCGTCATTTTGCAAACAGTTTTCATGCGAGTAGAAAAAAAATTGAATAAAACAAGGAAGCAAAAATTTGCTCTCCACATTGTCCTATATGTATGCTATACGAGCTATGAAGTCCAAATAATGAGGAGTTGATGCAAATACACAATATAAACTTCTTTAAAGATGTGTAACTGAAATGCACTCAGTCAGAAGAAAATTCGCTTACACTGAACTTCGCCTGATAGCACGCTTTCTTGCCTAAATAACTAGATTTTGAGAGCATGACTGCATTTGAATTTCTAGTCGCATTACTACGAGTATAACTTAGAAATATCTCGCTCGTTTTCAGCCTAAATTGTTGGTTTCGGCTCGTAAGGATATTTGATTCAAATGATTGTCTATGAACCTTTCGCAACAATCTTCTCAATTTGCTGATCGAAAATATATACTATTCATCAAAATTACACGCTGAGCATCGCTCAATTTCATCGTTGTTTCACTAAAATCTCCAACCCTTCAACTCTTTCAAGCACCATCCTTTCTATAGTCGGTCGAATCAATCATTTTGCAAAAACCGTATGTAGAGGAATTGATATTATAAGAATCGAGGAAGAGGATTCGCAGCAGTCATGAGAGTGAACTGGTCCACGAGATGGTGAGCGCTGATTCCTTTTATACGACATGCTGAAGCAGTAAGCGATTCTGCACTTCAAGCTTTTTGCTTGATCGCATATTTTCGATCGTATATCGAATCATTTTACGCTTAATTATCACATCTTTTGAAATTTTAAGGCGTCACTTCAACAGGTGTCGGCTGTATTTGGTCGCCGCATTGGACCGCAAAATTTATTTATTTTCGTCGCTCTCGAGTTTTCACAAAGAAATTTCTTTTTGACATGATTTTCGGGTGCAACGTCCTACCGCATTTCTCGTTTCAAACTATTTTTTGGTCACGTAGGCGCACTTATTATGCTATATTTTCATCTTGAGTTTTTTTAGGAGTAACTTTTTTGCGAACACCTAAAATTCTTCATCGCGTCGAATTCGTATCTTCGTACACTTTAAATAAGAACGGTTTAAATTGATGCTCTGTGGCGATCGTCGACTCATTTGGGACCGTCCACATTTGCAGTCTAAGTTCTGATGTGCATAAATTTTCGGTTTTTTCTAGCATCTCAAGATTTTTCGGAAAACATTTCCACATCAATCTTTGGGCCTGAGATCGCTTATGTGCCCGTTTCCTAACACTAATTATGCTGCAATATTATTTCAGGTTTTTTTTAACAAAAAACTTTTTCCAGCCATATGAAATCGTTTCCCTCTTGCATAAAACAGGCTATTCATAATGGCGGTATAAATCAAATGCACAGGGTTCACGTTCGGCTGGATCCATTCATGGAAAGATTCATGATAATGATTCTTCACTCTTGTTGGCCTAAGAGACTTAAAACATTAATTAAACTCTGCTCAGTTGAACATGTCACACGCAAATTTTCCATGATTCCCTCCATAATTTCAAGCCAGTGGTTTGCACGAAAAAAACACCTACGCGCGGGCGCCTGCCGTGCTTTTACGCGTTTTCTGACTGCCGAGGAAGAAAATTTTACTTCGAGTATGCCATATAGAGAACAATAATAACGTCGAGGGTAATATCGCCCTACCTCGGGTGTCAGTGACCTATTACATTGATTATTTACACCAACTAGTAATGAAAGAGAGCTCAAAATCCGCAGCGGAATGTAATTCTCCCACAACTGGAATTCCAGTTTGAGTTGAAGTATCTAATATGCTCCGACCGGAACTAAAAGTTGAAAACACTGAAATTTTACACTTAAAATTTCTGTACAATTTTAGCACTGCTAACACCAAAAGATTTCGCCTCAGAAGGGAATTCATGTAAAATTACATCGTAACGGGCGAAACAGTTTGATGCAATACTTTTATTGCAATCGAATAAAGTTGTCAGTCAATCGAGTCAGTAATTGTTAGTAATAACTGTAGAGCAATGGCTCTAATGTGTGATGGGTTTTGCACACATGTTCTTTAGAAAAAACTGTCATGCTTTATCGCAATGAAATATCAGTCATTTATAATGCTTTGCGAGAATCAAATTATAATGAAGGAAATAGTTTACCTTGAAAACAAAGTTTTCGTTGAAGACAGGATTCAGAGATTTCCTCTGAACTTTTGTTTGAAATTTTTTCTTTTTATCGGGCAGAAGAAATAGTTTGACATAGGGATCCGAGGTGCCTCCAAGATCCATGGCAGGCAGATCTTCTGCCTTTATAATTGCGACCGTCAACTGAAAAAAAATGGCAGAAATTAAGAATCTCCGAAAATGTATATATATATATTTTTTCACCTGAAATGTTGGAGGAAAAAGAGCTATTATTTTCCGCGTAACTGTGCTTAGGGTGACCAATTGGTTGAAAGAACGAAAGATTGCAAGAGCACGTAGATCGCTACGACTTTGATCAGTTTTCGAAGATGGAAATACCCAAGGCGACTTTTTTCCCTAACTTTCAATGGTCATCAACGGGGTCGACGTATTCACGCTTCACAGTGCTAACATTTTTTCAAAAAGTTTCCCATTCATTTTCATTGAAACAGGATATATCTCGAATGATGTTTCGAAAATATCATTCCAGCATCTCTTTCGCTCAGAAAACCTCTTGCTGAAGTAAGGCAGTATGTTACGCAGCTTCACAACAATGGCAATGCTGGAAACTGAAGAGCGCGGAAGCATTGTGAAAAACCCATGAGCAATGGCTGCAATGGGCAATACATTTCTGGTGCATTATTATTGACTGCGGTGAAAAAAGATACTTCATTCTCGAAGAGAAACAAAATACTTCATTCTCGAAGAGAAACAAAATAAGTTTAAAGGAAACGCTCTAATATATGAGAGGTGGCTCACTGTTTTCCAGGACAGCGACATTTCTGCATTTTTTGCATAATCCCTAAAATTGGACTTGTTTCAAAATTCTCGACTCTTTGTGCTCGCACTAAGCATCAAGCTCATTAGCACTCTTCTTCTTATTCACCTCTCGTTCTCCACCTATAGGAAAACTTACGACTTTGCTGATGGTCATAGTAAACATTATCGCATAAGCAGCAACAGTGGGGGGCAAGTTAACGTGAAACGTCTATGTTCTATAACTATAAAAGTGCATGGTAGAAACTGGAAGCGATCCAGCCACGAATCAAGTGAATCTTAGTAAGGACAGCCAGGATAAATCAAAGAAACAGACGGATCCAAAAAAATGTGTAATAGTGTTCTTTGCGATCTTTGCAACGTTTCTAATATGGTGTGATTCGAACGCCCGTGTACGCCGAATAGTATGATGACGATCAATCGATTCGCTAAAATTTGCTGTTTCAAATCATATTGCTCATTTGAATGTCAAACTGTCATCCTCTTAAGCATTAAAGGCGGGAGTATCGCTTCTCAACATATGGCGCGTATTGAAAATGATCTCTTTTCGGTCTTCCTAAAAAGTTCATCGGAAAAAACCGATGAATTGCATATAATGTAATCAAATAGAATGCATAATGATAAACATGCCAACTTACGGAAATGAACGATATTGTGCAATAATTAATTATCGCACAATAACTTCAGATCGTATAATAATATAACAGAGGAATAGTATCAAGATTATTCGCTCGCAATTATCGAAATTTTAAAACATGTTGACTTTCAGCGACTCCAACATGTTAGACATAATGTTCGTTCATTTTTTTTTAGCATACTTGCTAATGGTACCATACAATTCTTTCGTTTTCGAGTACAACAAACGCATTGCTTCAAAGGAAATTATTTGATGATTTGCCGCTCACATTTTTTTGGAATTGGGCCATGACCGAATCTGCCTTTATCGATAAGCTCGTATCACTTTAACTGCCGTTCTCGAAGCAAAAGCTTTTCATTCACCATATAAAAAGCTTGTTTTGTTAAGAAAAAAATTGACCATATTTTCGTTATTCATCGCCAAAGTTTAATTTGAAAATCTGTTCAATTCTCCGAACTGATGAACACGCGCTATAAAAATGTAAACTGGCAAGGCCCTTTTAGTCGATTATATGAGTGCATGTTGATGATGTGGCAATAGAGCCTAATGTAGAAGCAATGTCGCTTGGAGAGTGCTTCATGCTTTCTAATGAAAAATTCAACGAAACCTATACAGCAACGAAATTGGCTTGCTGTTCGGCAATAAATGGTCGTCTCATCACCAAATATTCCATACCACTTTTATTCGAAAATGTCATACATGTCTTAAAACTTAATTCAACGGTGTTTTAAACGGTTCCATCTCGAAAAGTGGAGGGATGGGGGGAGCTGGTAAGGAGGGGAGGTGAAAGGGGAAAAAAAGAACGACCGTTGATCGCGAGCATTTAGCAGAGCGGAAGAAGCGAGGGAGGCAGAAAATGAGGCAAAAAAACGATAGAATAGAATGAGTAATTTTATAAAAGAGATGAATCCTACAAATCCTTCTTTGAAAATCTCGGTTTTTCGAAAAAAGTTACCGTGCTTGTCGCAAAAAATTTTTTCAGATGCCAAAGCTTTAGCATTCTTCTGCATTATTTTATAATCTATGCTGAACTCGATGAACCGATCTAATATTAACAAAGGGTATCACCAGCACTGTTGCTTGCACCCATTAACTTTCGTAAATCTGCCTTCAGTGATTCATGAATAGAAAACTGCTCGAAAAACATTATGTTCTTTATATATATGTATATATTCCTTTTGTTAATATATATAATGTTTTTCGAGCAGTTTTCTATTCATGAATCTCTGAAGGCAGATTCACGAAAGTTAATGGGTGCAATCAACAGTGCTGGTGATTCCCTTTGTTAATATTAGATCGGTCATCAAGTTAAGAATCTTTTAAAGTGTTTCGTTAAGAAGTTAAAGAATCTTTTAAAAATTCCTTCTCATTCAGTTCCAACAATACTGCCTTTCGAATTCACTAATCGGTTTTCGTTTCGTTTTCGAGATGCTAATGTAACATGATATTGACGTTCAGCTTTATCAAACTTAGTCTTGATGTCATGTGAAAGACAGCTGAAAAATGCGCAAGTGGAGGCTATTTTAAAGCATTTACTCCAATGAGCCCTCACTTAAACATTTTCGTCAACAATGTCAAATTAAAAAGTAGAAGTTCCTAAAGACATACTAAACTGGGGCATTCACTTATTGTTCAGTTGCAACTTCTTCACAATTTTCAAAACAGAGGGACGATTAAGAAACGAAACTCACAGCATTTTTGTCAAAATCATAGTCGAGATTGTATGAAAGCCTTCCAAGGAACTTCTTTTCCTTTTCCTCTTCTTTCTTCTTACCAGATGAAGACGTTTTCACGGGACTCGCTTCAGCTAAAAAAAAATTAATAGCGTTCTCAGTCGACTACTTCTTACGGTTAGTTATCTCTACTGGCAAGTAAATGCTGAATATTAAAAAAAAATCATCCAACAGTTAAAACGGTGAAGCCACCATGATCCCCTCATTTCCTTAAGAGTGGTGATGTTTATGAACAAAGTGCAAGAAAGGGATTTAGCGTCACATGTGGTCAATGGAAGGAAACTTTTTCGAAATGGATTTGGCAAGGAAATTTTTAAGAAAAGGTGCTTAACTAGCAGAACAATCTCAATGATGAGCCTATGATACAATATTGATCTATGTGATGTTAGCTGGGCATGGCGCTAATTAAAAAATATCGTTAAACATTTCTTTCCCACCCTAAATATGCTTCATTAGAGGTCAGTTCGCAAATTTCAAGAATATAAGCCATAGCTAATCGAAAACACGATGTGCGCCGGCTTTTATGCATACGGTTCCCATCTCATGCTTGACGCATGCGCAAACAAGCGCTTATCTAAGACACGTGTCTCACGCATGGATATAACATGTGCGCCTCGCGCTTTCGATTTGCTACGACCCGAGGTAATAACTGCTTTGCTGAACAGTTGTTTCCTTGCCACTGCGGGAAAAAACTGAGTCAATATCATTACCACTACGCTGCACCTCCGTCACAAAGATACTAGACAGTTCGCTTGTTCAGTGTTATGCTGTCTAAGCTCCTAACAAAACGAGAACGGACGACTGGAGCTGTATATTCACATGTACGTTAGCTTCTGATGCTCGATGTTTACGTTGATAATCGTTGGCGCGGGACGTTTAAATATGCACAAGCAGACAGCACGCGCCCTGTGTTTTTTCGTTTGCTGTGGATCTATTCGTCCAATCCCGATCTACCCGTGCATATTTATACGCTAACTGCAAACAACCCATTATCTGAGAAAAACTTCAACTATTTCACATTCCGGGACATAGGCCATTTCGGAACCTTTTATAATTTCTGGTATACTTACTCTATATCACTTGCGTTCCACAATCTCAGACCACCTCACCGGCCTCGCATTGAGCAAACCAGCCCCCAAAACTGGTGCAAAATTTTTATGCACTTTGCAGTAGGGGCAGATCATAGAAAAAGAAATAAATGTTCAGTAGAAGAATTGCATGAGGTGTCAGATCGAATAAAATAACGAGTTTTTGCGCCTCACAAACATCATCGCAAAGCAAACTTTAAGAAATGAAAAGAAAAAAACAAGAAACATACCTTTACTCCAAGAAAACATATCCTTACTGTGCCAGTTTTCCCTTGCATGCAGTGCCTGAAATGTTTTCATAAAAAAATTCATCCATTATGAACTCCTTTTGGGTCATCAAGCGAAACAAGTGGTAATAGATAGGTATATGATAATTGCTCGATCGCTGCGACGTAGGTTTGGGTGGAATGAAATGGGCGAATGAGCGCGAAAAAAAAACAACATTCAATAATGCAAATACACTGTTATAAACAAAGCATAAAGCATACATACAGTCCGTAAAGAAAGAAAGAAAAAGAAAACAGTGCAAAGGTACAACGATAGTACTCGAAAATAAAAGTAGCAGTGTAAAAGTAGTAAAACCGAAATCATCAGTGGCAGTAGCCCGACTGTCCGGATTAGCAAATTGGACATACAAGTTGGGAATGAAATAGCAAACAGCTTGAGAGATGCGAAATTTTGCTAATTATTTTTCAGCTCATAATCGCAAAATTCAGTTTATATCAGTCTGTTTTTTTTAAGAAATTGAAATGTCAGGTACATCAGAATTGCCACAAAAAAACCAAAAAGGTCATGTGTTTAGTTTTTTTTGCAACTCCCCTAAGCCAGTGAATTGAAAAATAAACACTTCGAACGATTCGTCCGAATGGCAAATAATTTTCACATGTGACTATACAACGTATCATCTCGAAGTCATACTTATTATGTGCTGCGATTAATTTGTTTTTAAAGAGCTCATTGTGACGTCATTGTGGCGCCCGTTCGTCCGTGCGGTGTTTTCAATTTTGGAACCACTAGAGCTAAAGCGTTCAGGAATGGCACATACCATCTCAAATCTAATATCACCTGGTGCACATGTTTTCCACTTGACAAATCAACTCTGCAGAAAATACTTGCACTTTGCAACAAGCTATGTTAGCTCCCTGTCCATGACTCAACCAGACTGGTTAAATCCGGCACCCGGAGAGCAGAAAATAGACTGCGTTTTGGAACATTTGAAAGATCGTTCTAATCAGCTTAAATACAGATTCAGTATCCCATGTGTCTTACCACTTGTTAACAGTCTATGGGATTAGCTGATTTAATTGCAAGAACTGCCTTCGAAATATCCTTAAAGTCTCCTGTGCTCACTCCCATCTATTGAACCATTTTCCGTTTTCGATGCCTCTGGTCTTCTTGTCGACTCATTTACTTTCTCACTGAACGAAGGCATTTGAGATCAACGAATGAGAATGCGTCCTAAGCGATCCGGTGGGGAAGCGGAGGAGGGAACGAAAGGGAGGGAGGAGTGGGCTGGTATGACGCCCCTTGATGATTGATCAGTCGAACAAGACTGCAATCATACCTACTAGATTTCCTACCTCATACTTCAGTTGTCGTAAACGCACGGCTTTGCCATAATGCGCTTTAAAAACAGAAAATATTCCAAAATATACAAGAGCCTGCTTTTTAACGCCCCTTGGCAAGCTCCACTTCTACGTCAAGCTATTCATATAGATGATGATTAAATTTTGAAAATGACACTCGTTCCTCATTTCTGATTACAATAAAGCTGCACAAGCATCACTTACAAAATGACTTATAAGAGTAACAACCAGAGAAACAACGAGCATAACTGATATATTTACTACTTTCTCGTAGACAATTCAAATATGGTTCGAATAGTTATCTTCTTCAGATTCTCCCTTGTCTGTCGAGAAGGCAGCAAAATCGTACTGCCAGATCAGTTGAAGGAGTAATACGGAAAATAAACAGGATGAACTATGAACGATCATCGGAAAATTCCGCTTTTTGTTTTCGTTTCGAAGATCGATTTCATTATGACGCCATTGCGAACGGGAAAAAAATTTTCACCGCGCGCATTTTAGCATTCAGCGAAACGCTAAATGGGAGCAAAAAAGAAGCTTTATAGTGGAAACACTCAAAACTGATTATTTTGGCTCATAATTGAATTGTTGCGTTGCCTTCATGTGCAGTACTACTCAACGCACTGCGCAACATCGTGAACTGAAACCATTCACAATTGCTCATCAAAGAGAGTCATCTGTATTGCAAGCAGAAGTCTTTGCTTTTCGAACGCTCAAGAAAGCCAAAATGTGACTATTTAAAGCCAAAATAACTCGAAAGAGGAGAAATACTGGCGAACATTCGCAGCAAGCATCTTTGTTGCTGTATCTCCTCATCCCCCATTATTGCACAACCACACACACATCCACGCAAATGCACATCCCAAACACACACATAAACAAGCATATGAGTGCATAGAAAATGTGATGAATCCTTCAAAGTTTTCTTCGAGTTATTGTTATACGATCACTTTCAGTGAGGGTCAAACGTAAGGTTGCGTTTAGGGATTGGAAGTGTTTACCAAATTTATAAACTTGTAAGCCGCCATTGAATTTTACGTTTCTCTCTCTGCTTCTCAGCAAAATCTTCAGAGAAAGGGTCCTGGGGTCAACGAGGGCAGAAGTTAACGACGGATTAGATGTTGGGAAAAAGGAAGCAAGCGCAAAACTCAGAAAGGCAAACTGAGAGAGAGTATCAATAATGGATGAGGAAATGGCATAGCGAATCCTAAGAGTGGCGATCCAGGAGGTCTTAAAAAATGAGCTTCAGAGCCTAGAAAGCTTCTGATTTCTCGGGAGGATGGCTTGATTTCTTGAGGCTGAATTTACGACTGACGTTGAACAACTCAAATCATTCCAGTGAAGCGAAGTATATTATAAGATGTGAAGATGGACGAGTTTGAGAAAATAAGGCAAGGAAAGTTCAAAACGCAGCTGTGGAAAATTCATTTTTTTTGGAAAAGAACAGGCCTAGTGAGCAAACGATTGTGATTTGTTGCAAATGAGATCGATTAATCGAACTGAAGAGGCAAGGAAAGTTCAAAACGCAGCTGTGGAAAATTTTCAATTCTGGGAAACTGAAGTCTGCATTTTTTTCAAATGGAAACAATTTTTTTTTGGAAAAGAACAGGCCTAGTGAGCAAACGATTGTGATTTGTTGCAAATGAGATCGATTAATCGAACTGAACGCATATCGCTCGATCTTGCACACAAAAAAATGACGGTTATCTGACTGAGACATCCAGCCACCAAAACGGCCGTTAGCCTTGATCGCTGTAATTTTGCAAAAGATGAAAGGAGTAGACTGATTTGATAAGCACGGCAGCAACATCCAAGCAACTGAAGCTGATCGTCCGTTTTAGTAAGGACAGGGCCAGTTTGACAATGTCTCTCAAGTATTCATGCCTTTTAAAACTCATAATTTCCTCTAACTTTCCTCAGTAAGTAGCAAAGATTTTCTCTAAATTGTTTCCGCCTCATCCGAGCTCGATGTACCTAATTCTCTTGCGTACATATTGGCAGAGTGCCGAAGTTGTGATCAATGTATCAACAACAGCCTCGATCGATCGAAGCCGTCCACATCATTGTGCTCATGCGAAAGCTCTCCTCTATTAATTCTGAAAAATTTGGCAAGCATTCTAATCCACACGCTGAGCTACCAGCAGTAAAATCTTTGTCAAGTTCTGAATTGCCGTTAAACGATAGCGAAATTCTGAAGCATCACAATTTAAAATAACAACGAACTATTATTGCAATTACTGTAGGAACGAAACAAACCGCTGACCCATCCACCTTAGTTCATCTTGGAAACGTAATGCTGATTATTAGAAGAAAGAAAGTGCTGCCGTCAGAAGATATGATAGTGAACGATTGGGACGATGGATGGAGGGTGTCCGTGTTTGCGAACGAATAAATATGTGTACGAAGGCAGATGAGGCAGCAGAGGTCGATAGCCAGATGACGTTGCAATGTGCTTCTGCGCTCTATTAATTATTATTGTTGCCAGCCATGCATGAAACCTTCTCAATCGCAATGCACGTTCTTCGGTTATGAGCCTTTTTTTATTTAAAGTACATTTTCTTTTAAGTACAAAAGTCTGAATAGAAACTATCCAGCTGGGTATACGTGATGCTGTTTCTTTAGATGTTGCATGTAACGCCTCTAATATTCACCATTAAGAAGTTCAGTAATACAGCTCTTAACTTGTACAATTCAGACAGTATCACCACCGTACTTTGCATGTACATTCAATTCCTTTAAAAGCTAAGAGGTTTGGACGGCGCTGCAGGGACTGGAAAATGCAGACTTCAAGGCATCTCTGCGATGAATAAGAAGCACAAAATATAGGAGTTATCGCACCCTCTATGAGAGTCGCAATAAGCTGTGCCGATAAATGCCGCCCGAACCTCCCCATCATCTCATTCTTACGACGTGCTCTACTAGTTAAAGATTTAGTTCAATCTAAACAATAGAAATACGCTATTTTCCACAGTTATGAAACAATCAGTTGAACACAATTACTTTCGGATAATAGATATGATTTAAGGAAGGGTAGAGTTATGGAATATAGATATGAATTAAAAATCTTAGATTCGAACTATCGATATGATCTTCATGATTTAAGAAAGGATTAAAATCATTAATCAACAAAACCGAGGCGCGTTAGCGTACTGTTTTCCCTCCGCAATGTTAAAATCTGCCATTTCGCAATATTCAAATATGAGCTCGCTCGGTTAGAATGGGTTTCAATTGCACCACTTTTTTATTACTTTCTGTTCGAATAAGCAAAAGCTGAACATGACCGTCAGCAAATTCAACTCTCTACAAATGAGTACGTTTGTGTAAAATGAATGAAATTATCCGGAAAAGGAAATGAAAGTAGAAAGTAAAGAGAATATTTAAATAAATGACTTCCGAACGGTGTTGGTCTCGCACATTTATTGCACTGGAAAGCAATTTTCTCTCTGTGAAAAAAGTTATGCAATGAAATAACAACGCTCCAAAACAAAGAATTTCAGCCAAACGATGTCATCACAATTTCTTTTTCGAATCTAGGCGAAACAAAAAAGAAGCATGCCTGTTCGCATATGCAGGCATGCTTCTCTTTCATTATGCGTTACCTCATTCGCTGTGCTGCAACAGATTTCTTGACTGCGTTGCAATCGTTGAGTTAAACTTAAGCAACAAACGTATCCTCCAGTATTTGTGAAGTGAACAGAAGATAAATTTTGAAGACACTTGAACATTTGTATGCTCTCCTTTTTGTTTTCGAGAAGTAATACTTACCCAACGGAACCATAACGGTTCACAGCATTTCATTATCTAAACAAACATCAGTTGAGCCCTATGCTTAAATTCGAGGATATATAGCATAAACGCGAGTTCGAAAAGCTAGGTCGGCAAAGTTGATGAAAGCCATACGCCATACGCGATCACATATCAAATCACTCCACGCAGCCACTCCACAAATGTCTCTATTCTGCACGTGCCTACACCGATTAATACTTTTGATATCGTATTAATGCAGTCTATCTACCAATTGAAAAATTACTTTATGGGTGAGTATAACGCACATCGATCTTTTCTCTCTTGCATGTGTTATTGGTTACGTTTTGTCTCTCCCACTCCGTTTCACTAGTGCATCTGGCGTTTGTGCCATTGCTGGAACCTAGAGCAGTGGCTAAATGAGAAAAGAATGCTCAAACAACGGATTAGTAGAGGAAATATGAGTAGCTGCTCCGCAGATCCAAATTATCCGAATGCAAACGCCAACCGTAAGCTAAGCGTACGACATCTTATCCTGGCCAGGAAACGAAGAGAACGGCGCATAATCTTTTTCCTTGATCACTATCTTAACAGAATGGTGTAATCATTGAAATATTGATGTTTTATCAGATCATCCATGAAGGCACATATATATCGCAAAATCACGCATTAAATTTATAGGGGTGAAAAAGCCGCTGTATCGACGAAAAGGCGGCCGTATTTTTTTTAAAAAAAAAGGAAATAACTGATTAGAAGTTAATTTCTTAGCCAATTCCCAAGTGCGGGCAATCAAAGCCACTAACGAAAACACTTGAATCATTTTGTGAAACATTCTGAATAACACTGGAATTAAAAGCGCATTTAACATCTTTATTCACCAAACGCAATCAATCCGAGTTTTGGAAACGAAAAATTAGTGGAACTTTCTAAAATTTTTCATCGTTATAAATGAGAAGAGATGCAAATACGAAGGATGCAAAACAAACACATCAGTTCTCGTCCCAACGATTTCCTCCAAAAATCACCCGCAGTCATAAAAACTGACAATGCACAGCATCAGCGAAATAAGAGGGCATATTAAGGGGTGGAAATTTCCAGCAGAGAGTTAATAAATATAAACAATGCCAAACTTACGGAGCTATTAGGTACTTATAATTATTGTAAAACTTCTAGTTTTGTTGATTAACAAATTACAAATAAAATCATGCGTTCACTCTTTCAAATATTCATGTTATACATTCCATCGGATCTGCTCTAAGCAGCGAAGTAAACTTTTGATGACTTTAAACGGCTGCGATTATCGTCACACTGAGTTTCGTCTACGGTTTGACGAACTCCCTGTCGACAATGACAAAAAGACACTGCTTCAGCTTTTGTTATGAGCACTCAGCGTGAAAATAGACAGAAAATTATGAAGGGAATCGGCAGCACTCAAATGTTTATTGCTAATTTCACAAGCACTAAACCTTAAACGGCTGCGATTATCGTCACACTGAGTTTCGTCTACGGTTTGACGAACTCCCTGTCGACAATGACAAAAAGACACTGCTTCAGCTTTTGTTATGAGCACTCAGCGTGAAAATAGACAGAAAATTATGAAGGGAATCGGCAGCACTCAAATGTTTATTGCTAATTTCACAAGCACTAAACCTTAAACGGCTGCGATTATCGTCACACTGAGTTTCGTCTACGGTTTGACGAACTCCCTGTCGACAATGACAAAAAGACACTGCTTCAGCTTTTGTTATGAGCACTCAGCGTGAAAATAGACAGAAAATTATGAAGGGAATCGGCAGCACTCAAATGTTTATTGCTAATTTCACAAGCACTAAACCTGCAATTTATTCTTTTGGGCGTCTCACACGCACTTGGACGAAAATACTCATTTATAAGAATGTTAATAAACAACTTCACGTAGAACAACATGTTTACGCTAACGTTGATCAACATCATGAATCGTCGACCGTATAAACTTGCTCAGAAATTTTGAAGTGCAATTAAACGCACTGCTTCCATTTCCTCTATTGCTATCGTCGTTTTTTTTTTCCGTTTTTTCTCATCCTCTTCGCCCTTTATTAGATCAGCATTAACCCGTGCAATTTTTCTCATCCCCTTATCAATCATTAAACACATCATGTGACAATAGAATATAAGCTGGAAAGCTCAGCAGTGAGGCTAACGAAACATACACCTTCAACTTAATTAGTAATGCAGTTTTACCGAGGGTAGGAGTGCATAACTAATTCAGTTGTTTTTCGAAAATCACATGAAGAACACTCAGCTACGCACAGCCTTACCGCCTCGCATGTCAAGCCGCACAGTTTACAAATGAAAAGAATTCGAAAAAATGCTTACAAACGAAGAGAATTCGACCTCTAAGCTCTTCTAAAACCTCGGTTTTTTGAGAGCCGGTCGGTCAGAAATTGTAGTGGATGGGTCGTTAAATGCACGAAGATTTTTTAACTCCTTAAAGGGGTGTAACTTCCGCGCTTTCTTGAACTGGGTGGAAACTGCAGCAGACGGTGACCTTTGGAAACAAATTTTTTATGGCTCCAGCTTCATCGGTTCTCGAATTGAAACGATCGTAAAGTCAGAGAGGCGAGCTGAGACGACACTCCTATAAATGTTGTCTGAAAAGCCGTAGAATGACGTCGATAGAAATTCATTAGCCGAAAAGAGCGATTCTCTTAATGAGCGCATGAGATCTTCCTTTTTTAGAGATCAAAAAGCACAAAAACAATGCATGCAAATAAAATCTAAACAAACATTTTATCCAGGTATTGATGGTTTATGTTTAAATATCTTTTATTTAAATACCAATCAGTAGAAAGTTGCAAATCGCGTCAGACAGCCAGCAAAATACATGTTTGCCGCCAAAGCTCAAGAATAGATTGCCGCGATCTTGCTTAAAAAGGCGGAATAAATATTCAAATAGTTAAAGAGCAGCGCTTACATCGACACAAACATTTCCGCTCAATCAACGATCAAAGCAATCTTTTGATCAACTCTGTGAGAGGGTCGCACAATTTTTTCACGGCAACACAACTGTTAGCGCCCATTCTTCCGGGAATTTCGCGTTCTTTTCTCAAAATTGTCAATTTATCAGCTATTATTTTATGCACGACGTACCATGCAACAGCCCGTACCTTTTGATGCTAAATTTCGTCCCCAATAATTGACGCTGAAGACAGCGCACAACCATCGGTCGATTTCACTTGTCGAGTTCCACTTCGAAAGCTTTTCAAGTTCATGAATTGAAACTTCGCAACAGACAGACGCTACGCGCATACACATGACGTTCCCATAATGCGATTTAGTTGCGACGAAGAACACAGAAGAACATATCTGAATGCTCAATAAAGAGCTCTTTAGAATTTGAATACACAAAATCTTTTGAATAGAACATGATCATGAAATGTGATTTGTATAGAACGAAAATTTCAGTCTGATTTCGTATCTTTCCCTGCTCGACGTCGTCTGTCTCGTGCAATCTGTGTAGATTTTTTTTGGTAAATACACTTTTAAAATGCTTTTTTTATTAGTAGAAATTTCGCATATTGCATTTAGCAATTTTTGATTATTCATTTTTATAGTGAATCTTCTAATATTACAACAAAAACACTTAGTTCATTAACAAATCACTCCTCTTTCCTCAGCTGAATCCTTCAAGTGAACACCTATCCTCAGAATGGGCATCGTTTGCTTTCCTTTCTTTGAAAACGTTCGTAAATGCCCCCATTATATTTCTTTGGTTTCTGCGCTTCAGGAGATGTTTTCGCATACGTGCTGTTGTTGTAGCTTCAAAAAAAGAATTGAAAAAATCATGTGCCTAGTTAAAAATTCTGTAAGAAAGAAAAAGAGACACATTACTTGAACCATTTATTGTAAATCACTGTTGAAGTTGTGGTCTGCAAGAAGTGTAGCTTATGGTGGTGATGATCTGAAAAAAAAATCACTCATCAGGTTCATTTGTATATATTTTTGCTATAAATATCAGTTCACGAACACTCATGCCCAAATCAATGAACGTTGGACAATTTTGCAAAGCGAAGCAAAAGTTGAAGACAGTTTCGATTTGTAACCAAGCATCTGTGCTTCACGGATCGAGTTTATTTCACAAAATGATTGTGAGTCATAGGAACTTAGAGAGTGCGCTACCCGAACTGCCTCGAATTTGTTTTTCGTTGTTCTGTCCATTTTTATACGTTGCATTCAGAAGCACGAACAAGCAAAAGGTATTCAAATGGTTGTTGACATATCCATATTTAGCGCAATATTAGAATTTAGGTGAGATTTTGAGGTTATTTCGAAGTTACCGTTTTTATTTCTAACTCATTTATTTCATTATTTTTTCGCTAACGAACTCGATCGAACGTCAACGTTTTTTTTCGAAACAGTAAAAATAATCAATAATGTTGTTTGACGATCTTCGGTTGCTTATTTGTATAGTCAAAATCATTTTCACAATCTTTAAATTAATTTAGATCTCGATGAATAACGAAATATAATGATCGTATGTGAAGTGACTGTATGGTAAATGCAGGAATTAGGCTATGTTTTATGTTTCTCTCTGATATGTTGCTAATAAAGCTGACGTCTCACAATGGGACATTTTGTATTTATTTAAATGCGATTTCAATGCTGTAAAGAAGCGGAAAGAAGTCGCGTTTTGAAGAAACCTTAAAACAAAGAGAGGTGATCAAAAAACTGAATGTTCACTTTTAACGACATCACTCATTATGGCTGTCCTATGCATGAATAAGATTTAGCTAACCTATCTAACGGTCCACCTTCAATGCTGAACGTTCATTATCATCGAAATGATGACAGCCCTAGAGACCTTTTCGAAATGCTCACGAACAAAGGCATTGACAACAAAGGCGAAGAGCATGTTATGATGCAATACACTATGAAACGAAAACATTCAAATCGAAAGAAGGCGTACTTTGCATTGATTGTCAGATAACAAACTCCTTTGTAGTATCGATTTGCCAAAGTAAGCTCAGCGCAACAAAGGCAAAGCAGAATACGCTAAGCCGGCAAATAGATAGCTAAAATGGATATATAAGAAAGGATTCAGGAAAATTTGGATCATGTATGGCCTAGAATGTATCATCAAATCTCTAACGAATTTATATATGGTGTAATGTCACGACTAATATTACCGACACCGGTAATACTACCGATCTCTCTGATTTGCTTGGATTGGCATTTCCTGTAAAACATGAGTTTCAAATTGTACAAAAATAATGCAATACAAGTACGCTCATTTTGAACAACTAATCGCAATCGAAGCATTGATCGGAGCTTATTGTGTGGTGGACCGTTAGAAGAACTTAGATATTCTGTTACAGCCTTGTCTGAGTATTCTAAAATAGTGAATCGGTTGAGAAAAAATGTGGAACATGACAGAGTACGAGAAAGCGCTATTCGATAGTTGAACACGCTCCTACATTCATCCGAACTTTGGCTAATCAATATATTTGTGAGCGAACTTCAATTAGAGAAGCCATTTAGCGTGTGGTGATGATCTGAAAAAAAAATCACTCATCAGGTTCATTTGTATATATTTTTGCTATAAATATCAGTTCACGAACACTCATGCCCAAATCAATGAACGTTGGACAATTTTGCAAAGCGAAGCAAAAGTTGAAGACAGTTTCGATTTGTAACCAAGCATCTGTGCTTCACGGATCGAGTTTATTTCACAAAATGATTGTGAGTCATAGGAACTTAGAGAGTGCGCTACCCGAACTGCCTCGAATTTGTTTTTCGTTGTTCTGTCCATTTTTATACGTTGCATTCAGAAGCACGAACAAGCAAAAGGTATTCAAATGGTTGTTGACATATCCATATTTAGCGCAATATTAGAATTTAGGTGAGATTTTGAGGTTATTTCGAAGTTACCGTTTTTATTTCTAACTCATTTATTTCATTATTTTTTCGCTAACGAACTCGATCGAACGTCAACGTTTTTTTTCGAAACAGTAAAAATAATCAATAATGTTGTTTGACGATCTTCGGTTGCTTATTTGTATAGTCAAAATCATTTTCACAATCTTTAAATTAATTTAGATCTCGATGAATAACGAAATATAATGATCGTATGTGAAGTGACTGTATGGTAAATGCAGGAATTAGGCTATGTTTTATGTTTCTCTCTGATATGTTGCTAATAAAGCTGACGTCTCACAATGGGACATTTTGTATTTATTTAAATGCGATTTCAATGCTGTAAAGAAGCGGAAAGAAGTCGCGTTTTGAAGAAACCTTAAAACAAAGAGAGGTGATCAAAAAACTGAATGTTCACTTTTAACGACATCACTCATTATGGCTGTCCTATGCATGAATAAGATTTAGCTAACCTATCTAACGGTCCACCTTCAATGCTGAACGTTCATTATCATCGAAATGATGACAGCCCTAGAGACCTTTTCGAAATGCTCACGAACAAAGGCATTGACAACAAAGGCGAAGAGCATGTTATGATGCAATACACTATGAAACGAAAACATTCAAATCGAAAGAAGGCGTACTTTGCATTGATTGTCAGATAACAAACTCCTTTGTAGTATCGATTTGCCAAAGTAAGCTCAGCGCAACAAAGGCAAAGCAGAATACGCTAAGCCGGCAAATAGATAGCTAAAATGGATATATAAGAAAGGATTCAGGAAAATTTGGATCATGTATGGCCTAGAATGTATCATCAAATCTCTAACGAATTTATATATGGTGTAATGTCACGACTAATATTACCGACACCGGTAATACTACCGATCTCTCTGATTTGCTTGGATTGGCATTTCCTGTAAAACATGAGTTTCAAATTGTACAAAAATAATGCAATACAAGTACGCTCATTTTGAACAACTAATCGCAATCGAAGCATTGATCGGAGCTTATTGTGTGGTGGACCGTTAGAAGAACTTAGATATTCTGTTACAGCCTTGTCTGAGTATTCTAAAATAGTGAATCGGTTGAGAAAAAATGTGGAACATGACAGAGTACGAGAAAGCGCTATTCGATAGTTGAACACGCTCCTACATTCATCCGAACTTTGGCTAATCAATATATTTGTGAGCGAACTTCAATTAGAGAAGCCATTTAGCGTGGGTAAACTCCCAACCGCTTTTCAAAGTCTGTGTTGCGTATGACACCAAACTAACGAAACCGATGAAGAAAAATATGCATACGCATGGAAGTAACGAAAACTGAGCTCACAGGCATGACTGTAATCAACCCACAGAAGTCTTCTATGTCTCTAAAAAAATGGTTGATTGTGTTTGATGAACCTGTGGAGACGATTGAGTCAGCGATGGAGATGAACCATATTTTTACAAAATCCAATCACGACATCGCGCATAACTCCGTTAATCTTAGCAAAATAGATGAAAAGTAGTTTTGTTTTTGTTGATAGAATATAAGCTAGAGATCTATGCCATTATGAAATCCGAATTTCCGCTTTTTTGCTTCGATCAAAGAGAACGAGATGAAATGGAACATTCCAGTTTCTTAGTAGGCGATCAACCTTTACGAGCACAGTTAAGGAAATGTGGAGACGATATTTTCGGCGGTATGTCTGTCTGGCTGCCTGTCTGTGTCTCCTGATTTCCGGTAATTTTATTTGTGCGAATGGGTTCCACTAACTGGCACGATAATTGTTTTAGCGACACACCTATCGAACTAGCCTATTTCAGGAACCACTCGCAAATGATGATCGTTCAAAAAATATCCAGCTCGACTGTTCATATAAATCTTATACTAAATATACGCTCTTTTTCATTCCCCTTGATGAAATATGCAATGCTGCAGGTTGAAAATTTAAAACGAAAGTGAAGATAGAATTATGAGTGAGAGGTTGAGTGGATGTCCCCGAGGTGCATATCACTTACGATTTCCAATCCTTCAACTGCAGTTTCAATGGCTTCATAGTCAGAAGCATCGAACGCATGAGAAGCATAGAAATGGGCACGCACTGACACGACCTCCCTATAACGCGCTTTGCGAAGCGCAGATATGCTAAAGTGAACAAAAACAAAAATTGGTTGGTTTCGACTCGAGCTAGTGGATCGTTTGTTAAGGACAAACGGAGCCATACTGGACAATTTAAACTACCTCGCCTTCCCGTAGCAATTGAGAAAACATGCCAGGTGGCTCGCATGAGACTTGTTTTGGCGATTCAGTTGTTACATCCGCTTGTTTCATATACTCATCGCAAATGATGAAAATCATAATTTTAGCATGCCCCATACCTCACACGAATCACCTTCAAGATACTGCTTGAATGTGCTTTGACATCTTCAAATTTGCAAAGCTGCGTTGTGGGTATGTGGGTGTATTTATGTGTTGCGTTCGTCTGTGCGTGTCTCTGCATACGTTTGCATGCGCAAGTCTATGCGTGCATGTATATATCTACTGCTATTTGTCTATCTTATATCTTCTGGTCCCCTTAAGCCAGAGTTATGAACATTAGCAGATATTAACTACATTTACAATGAATTTTAAGCCGATGGAGGAAGTTATAGGTGCTTAGTGATGCTAAAACTTCTCATAGATTTCTCAGCTGATTCGATTAAACTTTTCGCCGCTCAGTTGCAGACAAACGAATCTTTAGCAAAAGATTTGCGCGAGTGACGGGGATGGACAAAATATAAGATTTCATTACCTCCAAGGACATTATGAAGCCGGTTGGTCTAACGTATGATTGGTTGCAGCTCATATCGTCCTGGCTACATGTGGCGCATTCTAATATGCTTTACAACCCAATGGATAGAAATTATAACTACATCAGTTATAAAAATTAAGGCAAGTTTTTGAGCATCTTTACGCACCAGTACCTTTCACCTGGATATTAGCGTAATTTTATAAACTGAACTCCCTTAGTTCTCTAATTGAAAATACGACTCGAAAAGATAGATAGACCAGTAAACAGATGCACACCAGAGCATGCATAGCGCTATAGCGCCGCCATAATGTTTCTAAGAGCAATCCATCGTATCGTAAAATATGAATGAGCCACTGCTCAACTAGAAGCAAATTTGAAAGCATTGTTAGCCCACCGAGGACGAATAGCCTTGCGTGCATTGGTATACCTCATGAAGGGTTTTAGTGCTCCTTCACAAATTTGTAATTTGCAAAGCGTCTTATGGTGACCTGCCCCCTTGTACGTATAATTTTGTTGCTCTGTCGGTCTGTTTGGATTTCTAAGCTGCGGAAAAAATGAAGCTGTAGTTATGAAACATGTTAGTA
>JPKZ01001543.1:508316-530760 GCA_000803305.1 Toxocara canis
GGGGGGAGGGGGGAAGGGAGAGAGGGGAAGAGACGACGCCGCGACATCTGCATTTTCAGTCGGATCATAGAAAAAGATCCTTTCTTGAAAGATTTGTGCGAGCAGTAGAGTCAGATAATTCTGATTTTTCGTCGTTCTCGAGTGATTTTTGACCGCCATTTTTTCCCCTAGAAAACTGCTGCTGCTTCATAATACCAATGATGACAAAGTCCTTACAAACTCTCACAGGCCTCTTTTTATGTTGTCACGTGAAGTACAGCAAGTCAACGCCCGTGAAATAATGATCCCTTTTTGAAATTGGTGAATTATTTTTCAACAGTTCACTTGAACGCTCCGGAAGAATTTTGCAACGAAACGCACATCGATCTCTGCTCCTTCCTCCCATCATTTGTTTCACATGCATTCCAAACTCATTGACAAATTTCGTGTATTCTGAGCAGGACTTTAAAAGGCACAGATTTATGCGCGTCCGCAAAGTGCTTTTTTACTGGAGCACCTGAACTTGATATAGATCCATGCTTGGTATAGACAAACACATCGTACTACCTCAAATAAAGTCCCTGAGCTACAGCATGTATGATTTCTGAAGAGTAAGCATTTCGAAAAAGAGCAATGTCGGCAATGGAGCGGCGTATGGAGGGGGAGGGGGAAGACTATTATTCTGCCTTCAGTCATCAGCGCTTTTAAATAGGAACGCTAAATAGCTACCAAGAAGCAACGTCGAAGAAGCTACCTTTTTGCTATAATCGAAGCGGAGGAAGCATCGACGCCTAGGGTGCCTTATTTTGAACTGCATACGACCACATTTAGTGGGGTAACTGAGAAATTATACCAAGAACGTGGTACAACGCACTGTAGTAGCTCTATCCTCTACTTATCAAAGTAGACAACTTAATCAACTGCTAGCAAATATTGGAACGTGCCTAACAGTTCATCCAAAATTTTATCGAGCGCATGGCTGTGTAGAAAATCGTTAAGAATTCGTTATGCGCGAAACTTACGTTTAGCAAATCTGGTGAATGTCTCTTTGTCAGCTAGATTAAATCCGAAACTCCTAAAGCTAGATTTCTGAACTACGCGAGGTATCGCAATCTATGGTCACCTCTGTCTCCAATTACAGAACAAACAATGGAAGCAGTCATATTCGTTGAAGGAGGGACGTAATCTACAAGTGTTTTCAATCTACATATTTATTGAATCGAGTAACGCAAAAATTGATCTTTATTAGAAGACTTGTACGAGCGGTCGGCCAGGATGAATTTTGAATTCCACTCATTTGTAAGCATTAAAGATTACATATTTATTGATTTTTAGTTGACATATTTATTGACTCAAAAAAGCCGGTTTAGTTGGTAAGTTTTTAGAGCTCATTCTATGCCAGCCGCCTTCAGTTTGTTTCGGCTCGCTCGGCACAGTCGTTGGTGATATGACCGTTAATAAAGCATGAAGGCTTTTAGCGGCTAAAACTGTGTATGACTGCTTAGGAGTCGATCAATCGACTAACAGTTAGATATGTGAGGTCACATAAGGTGCACGTAATACTACGTCAATGGTTCCATTGGTTTGTGAGCCGAAAATACCCGAGAGTTGGGCACACATGTGGACACGTAAATGCGACGCCGCCATAGCGCGTTTCACAAATACAAATTTAAGTACAGAAATAAAACTCTAATTATTCGTCTATTCATGCACGGCTAGGTGGGCCTCTTAAAAAAAGTGTAAGTTGTCCATGCAAGTTAATGCGAAGTTCAGTGCTCAATGCGACTGTCGACAACGACGTCAAAATGAGTAACCAACCGATTAACTATTATTCAAACTTATACATGTTTTGTCTAATTATGATAAAGGCCAGTAAGCAGCACTACTGTGGCATGCTCGGTGGCGGAATGAGTGGAGAAAAGTGGATCTTCTGTGCAATTGAAGAGCAACGTCGTGGCGACAGACCAAATAGAGGTGATAGAGGTGGCAGTTAGTTTGCACTATTCTTACCAATCTACCTTTATTAATTATTCAAAATTAGCTATTAACTAAGGCATGATTCTTCCTCTAAAATATAATGAAATAACCAGTCAATTTTAGTGAGATTTATACGTAAATTGATGGCACTGGTATCCGCAGATTAATGAATTCTTAACGAAACAAAATGAAACAACGGTTTACAAAATTGTGGCAATTTAGCAGCATTACCGACAAAGATGACTGAAGCAAAATGAAGAACCGTCCGAAGTGACTAAAGGTGCCGATTTAATCAGTATGTATCCATCAACAAATTATGCACATTTTGACAAACGACATGAAACTCATTCCGCCATTGAAAAAGTTATGACAACTACTTATAACAGCCAAACATAAGGATCGTTTATGGCTGCACCTTAGCCATAAATTTTTTACCCTCTCTCTCTTTGTCTGGCACCAAATGAATTATTAATTTATGACTGATTGCTAGAGCGTTTGCCTACAGCCACATTCGCACTGCGCTCAACGGCACCATAAACTATACTTTTGGGTAAACAAATTCATTTCATCTTTTCGTGTGCGGATTTAATTTTCTGATAACGATAACATTTTACGAAGCAGTGCTGAGGAAAGAACGATCATACGGCGTTATGAACTGCTCACAACTTAGATCAGTCTTAAGATATCGCTGATAAATCGTTGTTAGGTGAATATCGTGATTGTTACCGCCGTAGTCATATGTGCACGTCAATTTCGACGCCAAAGGCGACAACTGCATTAAATTGTTGTCTCGTTGCGATTGTACCCAAATGATTCAGTGAGAAACTCAACTGCTGAACGAGTTCAAATTAAAAAGCACATTCCTTGGTAACTTATCTGCGCCGAATACCTATGAAGTAATAGTAATCACACATTGGCGACTCTGTCCTCCCCACATAAAATCAGGAGAAGCGGATGGAGCTACTCGTAAACTTTAAGATTTTAGAACAGCAACCTGCAACGCCATTGCGAAAGATAAAGTGCGAAAATAATGGAAAATTTTGGGAATTTCTTAAAGTCGCCGAAACGTGAAACTTCAACGTTACAAGCGATTTTAACAATTATAAATTGCCAAGAATTTTCGGAGATTATTTCTATGACTTGAAACTTTTTTGACTTCAAGATTCAATCAAAAAACATTGTCCTGCGAAATTTTGTAACGAAAACAGGAGTCTACAGAATTTGTTTCTGACATGATAACATTCAAAATTTTTCAAAAATGGGCTCAGAAGATGTTCATTTGTGCTAATTACCGCAATATGTAATGTCGACGTTAATGCATGAGCAAGGAGCGCAGAGGTAAATTTATTTGAGCCTTACCTTTTCAGGTGGGTATGGCTTGTTTTGTAAAGCGATATTCATCCAGTTGTTTCATTTGGCTGCGCTGTTACTGCGCGGAAAGCATCTCGGAATGCGCTGTAAACGATACACGCAAATGGCACACACATAAATTGGGGAAACGAACCGCGCATGTCAATTGCTCCAATTCACCACATTAATTGTTTTCATTTAGCACATATGCGTCCAAACCTCACATGCACATATCCCGTAGAAGTTTTCCCAAGGGTGATTCGAACTGGGGACAACTGAAATGGCAGGCATGAGCACTACAAAATCCATTTTTAAGATGTTTCGCTGTTCAAACATCAGCCTGATGTACATATGATGCTGGTAGCCTCATTAGTATACCGCCGTACGGTAGAGTCCACCTTCTGAGTTCGAGCCTCATTTTCATAGCATAATCATCTGTCTGAAACACAAGGTGAAATTTCTTATAAAAAAATTTATGCGTTTAGCGTTCCGGGAAACTTCTATTGAAAGAATCAATTCTAGACTCCTATACTCGTTCAAGCAACAATAAAATCATAATTCAGAACTCGATGGTGAATTATATCACGACTAGATCGGCAAGTTGGATCAAGCTAGATCAACATGGATAATGAACGACAAAAAAGTTGGCAAAAATGAGATAGTAACTGACTGTTCTACACTACGGTTTCAATTTCAAAACGGCTTCCATTCTGTGTGTTCACTACACAAATCACATCAGTCTACGTTCTTGATTTCGCTCTAATGCAATCTGCCCGCGAGTAAGAAATTTAGTTGTTGCTTATTTACTGTTTCCTTTTCCGTTTTTCACGGTAACTTTCTTCCTCCTTTTCTTTTCTTTTTCCTTTTTCATTTTTTTTCGCGAAGCTTTACTATCGGATGGCTTCTTTCTGAATTACAGAGCAGCAAAGCGTGCTGCTGCTTTGTTCTTTGCAAAAAAGAACTATTTGAATTCATGGGCGAATTTATATGTACCTATTTTTTTATATATTTTATATATTTTATGTATATTTTATATTTATATAATTTAGAATTCATGGGCGAATTTATATGTACCTATTTTTTTATATATTTTTTGCATATTTTACAATTATATGATTTATATATACTTAATTTATGTATGTATATTTATATATACATCTAGGCGACGAGAAATATGGTCTATAAGAATTACGGAGAAAAATTTTGGCTACAGCGATCTGGACGAACTATCGTTATGTGCTTTAGCAATTCTAATATTAAGAATTTCCCGAACGTAGACCACTTGATGCAACAACGACCATCGATTTGACCTTAGCATCGCTTTTAGCTCAACGAAAACCCTCATAATTTCAATAGAGTAGCGAGTTGAGAAGGGATTTCTCTTGAAAGCAGACGTGCCGGGAGGACAGATAATTAGAACATACCAAAAGAGTTGCCATCGTTATGCGTTATATTAAACGAATGGAGTATCGCAACAAATAAAAAGCCGGTTAGCATTTAGCGCCTCGATCGACAACAACGATGTATTTCGCCTCAGCTGAGACGAGTAAAAAGGGTCAAAAAATTTCGAAATATATATTTCATTAATGAAAAAAAAGTGTCATGATTTTGACGCAGATGGATGTGTTTTAAATCGATGCGAAGAAAACAAAAAAACGCCAAAGAAGTGTTGTTTCCGGCCGAATTGCCCCTCTTCGAGCATCTCGTATGACCTTCGTAAATGCTTCTCAATTTCGAATCAATTTGCATTGAATACGACACTTCTGCTAGTATTCAAATTTTCTTGTTTACAACACGTTTCCGGCGTTTTCTATAATCGTAACTGATCGCACCCGGTGACATGCCTTATTCGTTAACACCTTCGATGAGTTTTTTTCTTTGAAATGCTAAAATGGTAAAACAAAGTCACTGAAACTTTTTTTCGATTCAGCTGACTTGATTATTTCTTAGCGGAAATGATCGACATTTTAAAGATTACGGTGGATGTTTTCAACAGCCGAAAAAAAAGGGAATAGATGAATGACCGCATATCATTAGACTCTGCTAAAAAAGCAACAAATTCCTAGGAGTTCCACACAATGTAATTTGTGAAAAATATCGCCTCTGATAAAAGCGCTTGATAAAACTGATCTCAGAAAAGTAATCTCAATACTTTGAGTTGTGATCCACAAAGAGGTTGCTCATCTAAGGTAAACAAAATATCAAAGAACAAATAAACATCGATTTGAAGATATACGGATGATCAGAAGTGTCTTCGATTGGGCAAATCATCTTCTCGATCGGTCGTCGTAGCTGTTAACATATACGATGAAAACGAATGTAAAGTGCAAAGTACAACTCCATTAGAAAAGTGCATTATACGAACAGAAACGCTCTTCACTAATGCAGTTATTATCCACATGTGTCTTCATAACACATGCCTATTTTATCGCATTTCTAACTTTGCGACTGGTAAACCCGTTGATTTGATTGCTCCGCACCTCCACTATCTATCCAATGACCTATATGGAAGCGATGATGAATATAGCGACTTCAGTTAAGAGCCTAATGAAGTCTTCTTAAGTTAGCCTAATTGTGTAAGCAGCCTTATCGATCTGCTAGCTAATAAAAAACGACAAGTGCTCGCACAAGACGAGCGAAACGCTATGTGACTAATGACAAGCGAGCGCTCATGGCGGTCGT
Source organism: Toxocara canis (assembly GCA_000803305.1). NCBI lineage: Eukaryota > Metazoa > Nematoda > Chromadorea > Rhabditida > Toxocaridae > Toxocara > Toxocara canis. The sequence goes on from JPKZ01001543.1 coordinate 514,305, forward strand.
CGTTCCTCGAAGGACGTATAATTGGGAGTGGATTAACGCTGCAGCATGATGCTAATAGCACTAGCTAACATCAGCAAATGAGATCTTCCTACGTTTGAATGCATCATCCAGCATTTCCACATACATACCAACATGCTTAGACGCCAATCCAAATCGACAAACAGCAACCCAAATCAAGCACGTGCTGCCCTTATAATAGAATCACTTTCCGTCTTATACAACCAGTATAGCAAAAAAAACACTTTGCTTATATGAACGCAGATACCCTTTTGGGTAGAAATACAACCACAAAGCCCTTATTGTTTGTTCTAGCAACCAGAAACCGCTTTTCGGAAACGAACATCGCGAAAAATAGAACTTGTGGAATTACTCCAAATGAAGGCGCTCCCAACTTTTTCTTCAGTTATAATGTTACAAGCGAAAAACGATAAACTTTTAAAATACATCCATGCCACGATAAGTCGAACGGATTTCTTGCTCATTTCGAGTATCTATGAGAAATTAGGCAAATAACCTTTTCATGCGGCTCATTATGAACGGTGAAGTAACGCGATGATGTTTGAACGAGAATGTAGTGGTCGCTAGTCAGTCAGTCGTTTTTGAATTTTTTTACACGCTTTTCAGCTTCCAACATTGATTGATAGTCATTCAGCACTTATTTAAGAGGCGCTAACGATAGGTCTCTAGGCAATAGACAACGTTTGAACAATTATTTCGTAATTTGTGTTGGACGCATCAAAAAATTATAAACATTATAACTACTGAAAAAAGTGGCAAGAAGTCAAGTACGATAGAAGACAAAACGGTGAAAAAAAAAGACAAAGATGAAAAGGAAAGAATAAGGTAAAGTGCTATCAGTACCACAAGGCAAAGTGTCATGAGTGCCACAAGGTAAAGTGTCATGAGTGCCACAAGGCAAAGTGTCATGAGTGCCACAAGGTAAAGTGTCATGAGTGCCACAAGGTAAAGTGTCATGAGTGCCACAAGGTAAAGTGTCATGAGTGCCACAAGGTAAAGTGTCATGAGTGCCACAAGGTAAAGTGTCATGAGTGCCACAAGGTAAAGTGTCATGAGTGCCACAAGGTAAAGTGTCATGAGTGCCACAAGGTAAAGTGTCATAAGTGTCATAAGGTAAAGTGTCATTGCTAACGGTCGATGAACTCTTGCTTTGAACAATTTGTTTTGTTCGACTCATCGCTCATGATTGTGAATGAACGAAAATATCAACATATTTGTAGTCAACGTACTGACAAAACAATTAGATATTAGTTGCAAAAAACAACGATGAAATGATCGCCGAATGTGACAGAAATGAAGGAAGCAGCAATTTTTTTACCGAACATATAAAATTTGTCAATAAATTTTTGAAAGCACATTAAGTTACGATCCTGAACAGAAGATAGAAGCACAACGACCTTATTTCCTTCTTAACTATTGTTCTCCTTCTCATTGAAAATAACCCGATTCTCTGTATCATAAACAAGTCATTTGTTAAGAATGAATAAAATCATGAGAAAAAAGGCACAGAAAGGACTCAATAGCAGAGTTTTACGCAGATAACGCGTTTAAAAGTAATCATTACGAGCAATGCTACAAAAAAAATCTGCCTTTCGTTATAAACAAAGTTTCTTTTAAAATACTGACTGATCTACAATCCGCTGCATGTTTAACATCTCACTTAATACCTTTTCAAGCAGGTGCCTGACAGCAATTAACGGATCGTTTAAATGAAAATCACTGGTCCCGCAATCCATCGAAAAATTCAAATTGCGATTGAGGACGAAAATGCCGAACAAGAGTGCTCATTCATTAAACCACTTCAGGACCTCTTTTATAGTTGCCTTTTTAAAAAAAAAAAAGTTGCTAATTCAATTTTCTGGTAACAGTCATGAAATTTCCTTCCGTCTTCTCTTTTAAATGAACAATTCGTCGGCAATCTAAGTGGGAGAGTTAGCACTACGACTGAGTTCATCTGCGGTGCTGTCGTAAACGGGAGGAATATTTAAAATGGAGGATTGCCGTAAAATTTCAGTTGACTGATTGTGCCATAAAATATTTGTCACTGATTGGGAAAGGCACGCTATAATTAATACATCTGTAACAATCGTTTTTTTTTTTTAATCATGGGTACAAACATGAAAAGAAACATCTTGAACGATGGCAGAGCAAATCATTTGCGGAAATATCGTTGTAATAGCTGACATCGATTCTCAGCGCTCGCTTTAGCCGAATATGTACGATAGCAGGCCGCTTTCAGGAGCAAACATTTACGCATTGAAAGAAGCGTTCGTTATTTCGCATTGGCATCAATCGCTTCAGCTTATTTACTTCAGGGATTGCTGCAAATTTGAACGCCCAGGAACGTAAACATGATCATCAAACGTTGCTTATAGGAGGAATGTTCCAAATGCTCAGCTATAACTCAGTTTCTTCGCTTTTTCAGTCAATTTAGTACTCCTCATATCGAATTGAGTTATTGACGATGGCCCAAATAATGTTCGCATTTATTACTTTAATATTTCAGTGTTTGAGAGACCTACTCGCTGAGTGTAACACGCCATACGTGTAGTCTGTTTTGTGCTTTAAAAAAAGGTAGATTTCATGAGACTCTCTCACGCATAGAACAAGGCACCCCGACTATGTATCCATTGTTCGCAGAGCATGTGCTCGTTTCGTCGACAAGCGAGCGGCATCTCTACAGCCCCATTTTCAGAATATCGATCCTGAACCCTTTTGCTACCATTGGCCAACGGCCCAGCGGTTGCATTCATGAGAGAAAAAAAAGCGATTATTTTTAATGGCGCGCATTTCCGCGAAACGCTCAACAATGACAGCAAACGCAGCATGCACGCGTTTTGAGTAATCTTGCACAGCTGTGAATCATGGATAAAAAACATGAAGCAGGACAAATGGGGAAAAAAACTACAAATTAAAAAGTGTGAAGCATGAGGTACCTAACGTATATTAAGCGTTCTATTTGTATTTTGGCTGTTTCGTTTAGACTTAAACCCGTCATCTGCAAGCGCATGAGCAGCTGCAGTTCATAAGTATTTCGAGGCAATTTCTCTATGGGTGCGTAAGAACGGTTCCTAAAAGAATATGGATCAAAATATCACCTCCCCCCACATCTGGCCATCATAAACGTATGCACTCCTACTAACACTTTAAAAAAATTAATGTGAATCAAAACTTTGGCAAATGTCCAACGTACTATACATTCCTTTTATGCAATTGCCTATCGATCCAATAAACCGCGTCGATATTATCATAGCACAGCAGACGAAATGACGCGCGAGTTTTAGTTGCACAAAAAGAATGTTACTTTTCGAGAGGGGTATTTCTTTTAGAGTAATCGATATTCGCATAGTATTGTGCATCGTCAGATGTGGTGTGAGCTCTAATTTCCTTCTGCCGTCTATCATTTAGAAACATCTTATATGACTTACAGCTAAAAAATAAATGAATCAAAATAATTAAAGTACGAGAAGACCTTGTAACTTCCTTAATTCTATTACGTTTTCCAACAAGAAAAGCTCAACATTTATCATCTCGACAATTATCAACTTGTTATAACGGTGTAATACTAACAAAGCTGAGAATCATCGTTTGAGGGATTTTGTATTAGGGGGAAGAATAAACAACTCAAAACTTGAATGGTAAGTTCAAATTCATTATTGGGCAGCCTAAGGCGTTTATGCAACTCCAATAAATGCGCTAACGCAAATATTTGATGAAATGCTTGTAAGTGAACTTTTTTTTTCATTCACCAGAATCGAACAGCAGCACTACATACGACGACACCCAAAAAAAAGTAGATTAGAGAATTTCAAAGTGTAAAAAACATATGAGGAATGCCACCGTCCAACGAGAACAGCTGAAGCAGTGCACACAACTATTATGGCGATGAGCTATCTACTGCTTGACGTATCCATAGTAGCCAGTGCGCTAAACGCATCCGTGCAGTAAATATTAAGCTGCAATTGCAGACCTATCGACCTGCGATTGATGAACTCTGCACCAAAACGTCATAAACCACTTGCCAATTACTGGTACCAAAAGCAAGCATTCAACCTGATATTAAAACACAGACCAAGACTTTAACCATTAGAGCATTACCACATAGCCAAACGGAATTAGACGTTTTTATGCATTTTGAACGATTTTATTTTGCATAATGCATTAAGGCGACGTGGCAAGATGCAAAGCAAAAGACAGGATTTGCGAGGCTAGACAGCTCGGCCAAAAGACATGTGTTCTAATATGGTCTAATTGCACGGTTAAAACTTGTATGGTTGTTCTTAACCGCGATCGTAAAAAAATTCAAATGTGTAAGCGAATGAATTCAACTGCTTCGAAAAACTGACTTGAAAATTGAGCGAACAACAAATCGAATGAATACCGATCACATATGAAAACCTGCGAACACTAAGTGCCTTTGTAAATACACTTGGCTGGTAATGTTTGAACTATGTGGCTGGTAGAGTTTGATTATGTGGCTGGTTTTAATATTGAACCATTGACATATAGTCAAACATCACCAGCCACACAGTCAAACATTACCAACCACAAAAGCCAAACACCAGCCACATGTCAGACATTACCAGCGGCATAGTCAGGCATTACCAGCCACATAGCCAAAAATTGTTGCTGGTAAAGTTTGACTATGTGGCTGGTAATGTTTGACCATACATGTATGCATATAAAAGCGACAAATATGTGGACGCATTGATGAACACCGCCAATAAATGGTGTCTCGATGTTTCATTACTTGTTGACAACCTATAAAATCGGTCTGTTGAGCGAGTAGAAATGCGAAGGCCCATATCGTGGCGTCCCTTATGTAAGTTCGCAGTTGCAAAGGACTTCGTTCTTCAGCAGAGTTATGTAAATGAAGAATTACAGCTTACCAGACGAGTACCATTTGAGTGCCAATTCACATCTTACTATTTCAGCGGGCAAATAAACGCACTTTTTTGTTGTTCTTCAGAACAAGATATCAGTTCACTGAGAGCGAAACGGGAATGAATTGTGAGAACACCTTGAGCATCCGAACTTCCAGCGGGAGACGCATCAGGAAATTGATTTTTTTTCTATTTCTTGCTGTAGCAAAGCTTGAAGAGTCGTTGTGCCGCTTTAAAGGAAAAAAAAAAGGGAAACTGGAAAGCCCACCAAGGGATGGCAGCATATGCGCTTTTTGAATCCTGATTTAGACCTCTGAATCAAGTGGCCGAAATTCCCAAGACGAGCATCATAAAACGCAAAACACTTGTGTTCTATCAAAAACCAGGCAGTTGCGTTTGATTCACAGTGTAAAGAAAAGATCAAGAGATTTGTTCAGTAGACTGGATTATCCAGAGCTTTCCCATTTCGTTTCACTCAAGCGATACGAGCTACTCTATTAGAATTACTTTTTCTTTATGTCATCACATCCACGTTTCTAGAGTAATCGAGCTTGTTTTTCAGAAAGCTCTCATGCTCTATCTTTAATTGATGTGCCCAGCTGCGTTTCACGCAGTTTCTAGAGTGCAATATTCTATTCAAGTAATACGCGCAGTATGACTCATCCGGAAATTTCAGAGCCACACCAACAAACTTTTGGAGCCACAGATAATGCATATGAAATTTCATTGAGACAACTGTTCTAATTAGTCTTTTCCAAGTACTGGACAGAATGGCGGACAGAAGAACCTTCATGCATGCTAGATTGGCATATTAGTTCGTAGAGTTTCAGTTTAAAAGAGCCTACTTGATAAGAAAGCTGATGAGCATGAGCGCTACGAACTGAGCGATAATCGTTGATCTGGTGTAGCATATCAGATTGCCGTGGTGTCGATAGGCATTAGATAAGCCGTAAGATGACCAAACGCTAGGTTCCCGACTGTTTCAATACTTGTTGAATATTTGTTTCAGGTGGGAGAGTCTTATATTAATGCGCTCACACTATAATCTACTTAAGTGACTAATAAAACGATTATGAACGAGAAAATTAAATAGTGAAAATTCACACAGCTGTTTCAGCGAGACTAATAACAAATAGTATTACTTAGTCAATGTGAGAGTTACGCCACGAAGGCATGAAATGCTCGTATTTCTGAAGCGGAATGCATTAACGAAAATCCTTTCCTAAAGTGTGCAAATAGTAAACTCTGTTATTCGAATGATAAGGAAAGCTTCCTATTCAATTTAAGAGAAAAACTGAAAACAATTACGAGAAAAATCGTTAGAAACACATTTTATGGCATTCGACACTTCTGCGCAAAAGTGTATGAAGGTAGAAATAATTGGTTGGATGCAAGCTGTTAGCCGTTTACGGAAAAGCTATTTTTCCTCCATGGACTTTGAATTCGCCATTGCAATGCGAAAATTTCACCAAAATAAATGTCGTTGACCGCTATGAATTCAATGTTGCATAGGCTCTATATCAGTTAATTTTAACAAACTCCTACAAACTCATCCCCTCCTTTCCACTCCACAACCCCCCCCCCCTCCTCCCTCCAAAATCTGGGCAAGCGCATTTTTCAAAAATATGCTAAACGTAACAACGAGTTTATATTTTTTTTCTTTAATAGACGATTACTTCAGAATTTTTTGAAAGTTTTTCTCTAAATAATAATTTTTTCTGGTTAGAACGGCCAATAAAAGTTTATGCAAAAAATAAAAAATTTATTGGAAAAAATTCATCCAACAAGAAATCATCACTAAGGCGAACAATAAATAAATCATGGGGATGAATAAATAAATTTTAATTTTACCACAGATAGACAACTGAAAATCTCGAATCGGTTTTATGCACACAACGCACCTCTCTGATTTTGATTCTGACTTCAGCTTGCGGCAATACGTAGTGAACTTACTGAAAATCCAATTAGCTTCAGCTTATCTTAAATTAGTTCAACCTAACGGACCCTTCAATAAATGAATTTTTTTAATAAGGTTTTCATTTTACGCTGTTTGTTGGAGACTTATTGCAAAATTTTCAATTACTTTATTGAAAATTCGCAATAAACTTCTATTAAAAGGCGGAAATGAGGCCATCGACGAATGTTTTAATAACGTCCAGAAGATATGAGGTTTTCGATCGCAGCCCATCCTATGCAACGTCCGTATAGCCACCTATGTTTAAAATGCGGGAAACTGGACAGCACACTAACGGATAGTCGGTCACATTCACGAAAAGTTAAATATGGGCAGATGCGGTGTGATGAAACAAGTGAAAATGGACAAAACAATGAGCTTTCATGCAATCGAGGACAGACACCACGATCGTCAGAAACAAGTCGTTACCGTACACCGAACTTTGTGCTAAATAATGCAACAGACAGCTATTGTTTTGACAATTTTGATGCGCAAACGATTGTTATGGGAGTATAACGAATTTTTTTGGTAAGTGAATTCCGAAACTTGTTGCCACTTGAAACTTGAAGGCACCTAGATATTGGCAAACTGCCAACTTTTTTCACTATTTTTTAAATTCATATGAACATTCGAATCATGGAAAGTTCCTAAGTACGCCACTGATGAAAGTGGTCGCCGAAAAATAACAACCGCATCATTACGTCAACCGAAAAAACAACTGTCGATATATGAAACGCAGGGAATTCATGTGAGACCAAATTTTGTGGCTCTAGAGATGTCAAGCAAGCAAGCAATCGCGCGCGAGAACCGCAAAAACCGATCGTGGAAATGTCATGTGCTCCAAACGGCATGTGCTACCAAAGCAGGAATGCAAAGATAGCAACAAATAAGTCGCAAAAACGAGATATTTAGAGAAATTGTGGCACGAAAGGATCAAATTTCAAATGTTTTGAGTGAATGATAGACTGGAGTTAAGGCATTGTTCCGTAAGCGAGTCAGAGTCAGTTTTATTCACGCTACGTATTCCGGAAGCGGATGTAAAGCAAATGCGTACAAATCGTTCAGCTCAATTGTCAGTGTATTTCGCGGGATTTCAAAAAAAAAAAGAAAAAAGAAGGGGAAACGTGGGATTGTTAAAGTGCGAATGAATAACGCAGATTGGCATGAATGCATCATTGTGGGCATCCAACGACTCGATTCTTCGACTCTTCATTGCCTTTTTTTCGTTTATTCAAATTCGATTTAACTCGCATTTCTCATTTGCATTCCTATCATGACGATTCGAACCTGAACTCTGGGGCAATAAATTTCGAAGATGAGATTACCGTTGAGGTAATATAAAGAAGCTTCACGTGTTAGGCAGAAAAAAAAAAACGAAAGAAAGGGCATTCAGAAGCAGATTATTGTGCTTCATCTCAGTCGAAAGTAGTGAGCGTGGCTCTACGCTACCCTGTGCAGATGAATGACTCCGCCAACAGATCGATAATGCAAAGTTAAGCAAAACACACCCGGAAGGCAGTGGCAATCATGCAGATCGCCGTCACATACTACGAGCCTGATGTGCTATCATCACAGTCCCACAAAACAAACGCTATTCCATGAAAGCATCCTTAACGAATGCATCTCACGGGAATAGGATCTTCTAATGCGCTCATTTTAAAAGGCGGCTGTTTCAATTACTTTATAGCTTACCGTAAAAGTGCGTGTTACCTGTTATTCATACGGTATTTCTTTTATATACTTTAAATGTTTATCTTCTTATACTAATTGTTCGTTTTTGTATGTTTCACATTTACTTTCTTCATATAGTTTTCGCCCTCATACGTTACATTTCATTTACAACGAATAACATATGGAAAACCAACGGACAATTCCTACGAATTATCTGAGTAAATGGTTCAGTGGACGGCTATATGATAACAGTTTGACAAAATATAAACAACACAAAAAATTATTAAGCACTAGCAGAAATACCGATAACGTTATCATCATGCCATACGATTGCATTCGGATTACACTCACATATGCGCACACAAGTATAGCTGTGGCATTGCTCGAGAAGAAAATTACTCAGGTCGATGTGCTGCAGATTGCTTTCGATTCATTTAGGGCGCTATTCTTTCATCATTTAGCCATTTCGTTTTGTTCTTTCAAAATGAGGTGCTAAAAAGTGCAGTTTGTCTTCGATGACGTATTTTGATCATTGATGAAAATTTTAGAACAAACGAGTTAATTTTCTGTCTCTGTATGCAAATACAATAGCGCTTCAAAAGTAGTGTTACATTGACTCGAGTTGCTAATCACCTAGAAAATAAGCAAAGTTTTAATCGATCAGATAAGACTATCATAATGAAGTCCCATAATCAAAGTGTTTCGTGCAAACACAGTAGGCAAATTTCAAAAATATATTTTTCGAAATTCGCCTACCCGCATGAAAGAAAAGATGAACTCAGGGAAACGCAGTAGGGAGCGAAATTTCAAAGTTGGCTGAGTAAAAAGTGCATAAAATTTGAGCACCTTATGCCCAATCAAACCAGTCGTTAACCATTGACAATGCCAAACTTTCAAAGTGTGCAAAGTTTTCAAGAATCACTCTACATCTCCAATGAAGACGTTCTCTTTTTCTACGCCCAACTGGAAGCGAATATATGAAACGATGGCAGTGCTCTTATTGCGCTAAGATGACCGATTCAAAGCTTCCAACTCATTGAAGTATAGCAAGAGAAAACCCCCTAATAAAACCATCAAGAGTTGGAGCTGCATGGGAAGAGGTCGAAACATTGCGCTTATTGGCAGCATTATCAATCGAATCGGCCGTTTTCACGAACGGAATGTCAAAATAACCTAGAAAATCATATTTGAACTAATCGGAGCCCATAAAACTATTCGAGTAAGGTTTCTCTTCTCTATGGGCGGAACATTGCAAAATATTACCACAATTATCGCAAAATACATTTAAATTTCCTAGAGCTCTAAAAGACTTAAGACTTCATTAGAAAGAGATTAATTGGCTTGAACTGCAGGATATGGGTTGACCTTAGAGTTAGAGTATGTCCAATTGTGAATAATAAGCTAAATGATATTCACTGAATTTCGGATGGATCTCTTTTTTTTTGTTTAAATTGGTTTCGCAAGCACAGTTCAATCACCTAGTCAAAAAGATAATAAACCTCGTGTACATTAAGTCGATGCGGCGAGAATCAGAAAGTTATGCATTTTAGTTTCAACCCAACAGCACCGCCTTTGCTCTGTCTCAGTTGCATTATCGGAAAGTGAGACATGTCGGTCGTAAGAAAAGGCGATTTGCGCGTTAATTTCAAGACGCGTGCCGACCGATGCGATGATTAGTTGCAAATTTAATGTCACTGTATGCCTCTTTAAGAAGTATAGTCTCATTTGTAAGGATAAGATAGACGGTGGTTTCACAATGGGGGGCTGCATCTCGGAATTGGCTTACACTCTTCAGGGAACGTTTCAAGTAAATTCATCAAGCATGCATCATTGTTCGTAAGAGATAACGGAAAGCTAAAAACGTCAACGATAACAGAAAAACGATGTCGACAGAACATGCCAGCAAATGACTCGAAAAACGAAAAATGCAACCAGAAGGGAGTGATTACCTCTCTGATCGAACGCCCTTTAAATGCTCATGTGCTACTTTCATTAAATCACCATAACCGCTCTTTCTTCCCTCTACTGCGGTCATGCCTAGCTATACATGCTGAAGGCGAAACGGAGCGAAAGAACCGAATCGGATGCGTGACCTATGAGTGAACATTCCGAAATTAGTATTTCGTCAAGAATACTTTTTCAACGAGTAAAATCTATGTTACCAAGCTTGGAAAAGTTTAAACGTACACAATCTGGAATTCATTTCGAAAGTTCTGCGGAAATTTTCCAACATTAGAGCGATAATCAGCAGACAAGAGGCGACCATGTGCTTCTCTGCGTCTCAGACTCCCTTCCAATCTTAGACCGCTTCGTATGAATGGAATCACCACGCTTAACTACAATATCGTTAAGCACAACGAATCTGCCGGCTGGGTCCTCTTCTCTGCTTTTACATAACTCGTTCAGCACCTTTAAGGAATACGAAGAGCATATATATATATGTATATATATATATATACATACGAACGACCATTTCGATAAGTGAATCATTCGAGAGACGTCTGCTATCAAGCACAGAGGTTCGTTGTGAACTGCTTCCACAATATTTATGCCAACTGGCCAACTCTCAGACTCCCTTCCAATCTTCGACCGCTTCGTATGAATGGAATCACCACTCTTAACGACAATATCGTTAAGCACAACGAATCTGCCGGCTGGGCCCTCTTCCCTGTTTTATATAACTCATTCAGCACCTTTAAGGAATACGAAGAGCGTGAATCATTCGAGAGACGTCTGCTATCAAGCACAGAGGTTCGTTGTGAACTGCTTCCACAATATTTATGCCAACTGGCCAAGGAAAAGCTAACGAATTCACGCGCTAAAAAACGTCTGGCTCAGTGCCATGTTCAAGCACGACAGCAAAATGATCTAATACATGGGGTACTTAGACGAGTGCTTCATTGATTTCGAGAGCACGGGTCTTGTCGATGCGCTAAAGATTAGTTTCAGCCGAACGCATCAACCGGTGCCTCTAAGTAAACGATAAGCAAATCAGTGAGATGGTTGACTGCTTGACTGCTTCGCTGGAAAACCTTCTGATATATTATCTAATATTCTGATATTATCTGAAAATATCGCTATGCGATTTGGGAGAGTATGAACTAACGTTTTTCGGCATTATCCGATCGTAACGCGGAAGATATATATGAGAAACAAATGGAACAATTATACAAAAGACGGTTAAACAGTTTTTTTTTCAGCAATCAAGTACAGTGTCATACAAAAAAATCTATCGCGATCTGTGATACAAGTACTTCTTATGCGGCCGACATTGGCCTGACAGTAAAAGATCAAGTCTGTCCTGTGCGTTTTTTCATCGCTGTGGTTATGTTGATGGTGTCATAATAATCACGCAACATGCTTTATTAAGTTCCTTTAAGCTGCCAAATGAAAATGCCATTAAAATCAATAATCTTTTGTGGAAAGCATCCAAATTCGCATTTCTATTTATTAATTTCCGCCTTTCCGAAATAATGAGATAATTTGTGCCTTAGGCTTGAGCACTAACATTCGCTTGCAACTTTTCGCACTGGCCGGAATCGGTTAGCAGCGAACACAGCTATTCACTGATGTGTTTCTCGTTCATAATAATAGACTTATATTTTCTCAAAGATTTCTCATATTATTGAACTGAAAAACCAAAAATTTTCCGAACTTTGCCACAGCAAAACATAAATGCGAATTTTTGAAAAACGCAAGCGCCCTTAAGCGTCGTGCCTTAATCACATTGCACTGAGAAGCATAAATGCAACGCCACGCGGATTCAAAGTTGTTGGTATCTTATGAAAAGTAATTATTTTGTTTCAAGAAGGGGATAGAGGAGAACTTCTGAAGGAGGAACCGAAATTATGGGATGATAGAATCGAAAATTATCGATGCCTCATTTCTGCTTGTGCCCGAAAAAGTTAAGAAAGGGATAGTGATGCTGTTGTTCCGCAAAATTTGTCCTGTTTGCTTCTGTTTTTTTTCTGTTTCGCTTCATTGAACTGAAGAGAACAGTCAACGAAAAAATTTTTGACGCGGACATAAGCGTCGTCATGGAAATGATCGAAAATGGATTTGGAAGGAAGGTAATATAATACTTTTTACAGTTAAGCAGAAAATCCGTTGGGTTTACTCTGCGATTCTGTCAACTATGCAAGTACACATCACATTGTAATATCGAGAAAAACGATCAAATAAGACATTCTGACAAACCCCACAAATATTACCATTCGTCTTAACAATATATTTTTCGAGGGAATTTTCGTAAGATGATAGAATCGAAAATTATCGATGCCTCATTTCTGCTTGTGCCCGAAAAAGTTAAGAAAGGGATAGTGATGCTGTTGTTCCGCAAAATTTGTCCTGTTTGCTTCTGTTTTTTTTTGTTTCGCTTCATTGAACAGAAGAGAACAGTCAACGAAAAAATTTTTGACGCGGACATAAGCGTCGTCATGGAAATGATCGAAAATGGATTTGGAAGGAAGGTAATATAATACTTTTTACAGTTAAGCAGAAAATCCGTTGGGTTTACTCTGCGATTCTGTCAACTATGCAAGTACACATCACATTGTAATATCGAGAAAAACGATCAAATAAGACATTCTGACAAACCCCACAAATATTACCATTCGTCCTAACAATATATTTTTCGAGGGAATTTTCGTAATGGGACGAAGTTTTTCGTTTCAGTGATTAGGCATCCAAAGGTAACACCAACAGAAAAGTATCTATGCTTTCACGCATTTTGTGAAGTGCGGCAATAAGTAAAGTCACCGATTTTTCATATATCTACAACATAGCAACTTCTCTTAAGGCATTCCTGTTGTTTTTAGGTATACTAAGTGCTTCTTCAGGACAGTGTTGAAACGAACAGACAAAACAAACCGATCACCTGCAGGTTACTGTGGAGGCGTTTTGTAACGTTGAATGTCTGATAAAAACAGAGAGATAAAAGCAGTGATAAGCAGTTCCCCTAGTTAGCAGCTTGAAAGGTGTTGAAATTTCAAATAACCGAAAGTAATTCACAAGGTCATCAAAAGGAGTATAACAATTCATGTGGAGATCCTACAGGGTTCATCATCGCATTTAAACAATTGTTTCAATGTATTTCATAGTACAGCTTGAGTGATAGTGAATGTTGTATATTCAGCATGACCTTACATTACTCTAATTCCATGCTGCTTTACGCCATTCTGAAACTCACACAATTTATGAATCTGATGCCATATTCCTCGCGTCTACTCTGTTCTCTATCATTTCGATAGTGCCACGATGTGTCGAAACGATGATTTAATGGAACTGGTTATTGAGCTGCCGATCTGATTCAACAACAACGCTGTGCATATGGTAATAAATAATACATAAAGCACGCAAAGCACAACCATATGCTATAGTAAAATAAATGGAGAATATAGCAGCTTCCCCAAAAAAAAAAAATCGAAAAGTAATCAAAACAAATGACATTAAAATGTAGAACAACATCAGTGTTCGATTTGCCCGGCAAGAACCAACCACTGCGATGTCACTATGGTAATAAGCAACGACTTTTAACAAGAGTTTGGGAAAAAGCGGCAGCAGCACAAGTCCCAACCCCTATCCAGAATGAAGCACATCATGCTTAATTCTGCGGTCGCTTTGCGCATTGTGACGTGCGCAAAATAGGACTTTAACTAAGCACGCATTTGTCATTTTTTTCGATGTGCAGCTGAGCAAAGCATTATTCTCCGTCAACGGTCCCTAATGTTTTGTTTGTGGACTGCAGCATGTTCGCATTGTGTGCTTAGTAAGGCTATTGGAGGTACGTAAAATCTCGACGAGCGGGCAAGCTGAGTTGAGAAAAAGTTTCTTTTTTCCTTGAAACAACCTAAAAATGCGAACACAAAACCATAAATGTAATTCTCGCGAACATTTTCATTCAAAAAGAATAGCAGTACCAGGTCGCTCGCAAAATTATGACTACCTAGGCTCGCTTTAAAGCTTTCCGGCGAGTAAATCTCAAGAGAATGCCGTTGATATATTTCAGCTGTAGCCATTTGACGTTACCCTATGTAGTACGTTGTTTTTCGACTGCAAAACCCTCTGCTAGGGTTTGAGTGGTTTAAAAGTTTCGAATGTTACATGGAGAGACCGATAAACACGTAAGCTTATCTGAGCAGGTGATCAGCTGCTTTCCCTCTTATTCTTAAGACGGCGAATATCTCGTTAACATGAGGAGAATTCGAAATTCGTCAAAACAAAGGAACTGTCATCTTCATTACTTTTCAAAGTGCTGTGTGTGATCCATACTTAAAGCTGCTATCTGCATTTTTTACCCCACACAGCCTAAACGTTCAACACATCCTCCTGCGCTAACCTCGAACGAAATTAAAAGTTTTCCGATGCTACCGATATCCCGGCGTCGGCGCTGTAGGAGCTGAAATTGTTTTCATTGACTGCAATTTTAGGGTTTCCTTATTGTTCAGGAATTTAGATTTGGCATATTTCTTAAAGTGGGCGAAAAAAATGCATATTTATTTTTCTCATTCACAAAAGCAGTGTTCTTTCTCTCTTCTTGCCGTTGATTCTGTACGGAGTTCGAACAGCGGTTCCTCAACCATTTAGATCTACTAAGCTGCTTTAACTGCTTGCTATCAAGATGGAGAGTTGTGAACGTAACCAATCCGCTGCAAAATTTGACGTCTTTTCAGCCTCTGCTAGGGGGATGTCCTTACCAATTTCAGGGACATATCTAACACGCGATATGAATGGTATCGAGCGAAGTTGCAGGCAGAAGTGCGGAACGCTATCTGAACATTTTGAAACCGCAAACGGAACGCTAAACGGATATCTGCGATCACGAAAGCATCCTTGATCTCTTCAAACTTTTGCAAACCTTGACGACTTCCTGCTGAAACCGCAAACAGCAAAACGCGCTGGCATACTACACACTAAAGTGTGTCTTAGTGTCTATAAAAGTTGCAATGCCTCCTGCGACTTCCCCGTAGGCACATCCTGCCACGCGCATCATTTTGACAAAAGAACCTTTTAAACTGATTATCTTCGTCAAAGATCTGAACTTCAGAATGATTAAACAGTTTCTGGTGTAATGTCAAACTTTATAAGTCGCTTAACAATTCAGTGATGAAAAATCGAGGCGTTTAGACTTAGCGATTTATCGACGTTTTTAATTGAAAACTTAAACAGTACTCGTTTGAATGATAATCAGTGGGCAATCACGACGAGATGTGGGGAGCTTTCATATTAGGAAGTTTGTTCGATTACCACTCAATCGGGTTCTCAAAATGATCGGTCTCGAACGATCTTTATGTCTTTCGCAAGCAAGCTCTGAACGTTATTGAAAATACGATTTGCTCACATATGCATTCATTTCGGTGCTCCTTTGACGACTTCACAAATTTTCAAATTCAGTTTTCCCTAAATGCTTTTCTACGTTGAAAAGACTGAAGGCTTATTTCCCTCCTCGATGATCGCCTGAATACATCTGATTATTTTAAAATTACATCAGAGAAAAGCAATCGATTGTGACAAAATTCGCTATAATTCTGCTGAAAGAAATCAACGGCTGATGATTTATTTGAGATAATCTTCTCTTTGTCTCTTTCCATAATGATCGCAGCAGACATGCCACTATTGAATTACTTTCTTTTCACTTTGAAAAAGAGTGAAAATTTTTTTAAGAAATCAGTAAAGCTGGTTCGCTCTCACATAATTTGGTGAAAGAAATTGACTCATTTTTGTGACGTTTGCACAGCAGTCGCCTTTTTTACAAACTAGCGATATTTTACTATTAACTGCACAATTTCAGATGAGTTTCCGCCTCTCAGTCATCTCCTACCCCAGTAGGAAGCTAAATAGTAAAGGCAAAGAAAAAAGAAGAAGAACCACTGGAAGGTTAAGATCGTCAATAGATATTCAAAATTATCGACTCATGGCCATGCTTCCCTGT
>JPKZ01001543.1:535343-549309 GCA_000803305.1 Toxocara canis
TTCTACTTTCTGACCTTTCATATCCGATGGTAGATGCTGATAACCTTGAAAGCTAATGTCGGCTATAGGCAGCGGGAACTCGTTCCTCTCAACTGTCACTGTAATGGACTCACGTAAACGACCAGTATCGATACAATAAAGAGGCGTAACACCTGTGCGAAGTGTGATGAGGAATACGTGCTGACAGTTCTAAAATTTTTAGCCGGTCGATACAACCGTAGGGAGAGTTTATACTACAATCGCGTTAAAAATATTTGACGGGGGAGAAAATTTTGGAAGCGAGATTATGACCCTTTAAGGGTTCCTAAACAGAATTTCGGCAAGACTCGTAAATTTTCTGGATAAGTTGTGACGCTTTCAAACAGCATTTTGCAGAAAGGGCAAAACGTAGACGTAAAAATGGCTGCTCTCAAATTCAATTTTGTGAGAGTGAATTTGGGCTCATCCGATGAGAATAACGCACATTTTTATGTAATTTTCATATAACTCATATAATCACACATAATCACAGCTTCATAGCTCAGCACATAAAGATGAGAAATGAGAAACTTTGGGAAAATAGTGGAACATTTGCAATACTGAGTGGCACTCGCAGGAGTGCATTTGATCTCTTGAGCAAATCGATTGATCACCACTTCACAATCGCGTTCAAAGCAATTGTTTTTGACCACCAACAGTATTGATTTTGAAGCAATTTTAAAACCAGCTAGACCATTTTTGAACTAGGATTTCCGAAAGCGCAGATTGTGCCAGTAATCTCGCTTAGCACGTTTTCCAAGTTGTTTGTGGATATGCAGAGGGATGTATGCGTGGGGAGGAGAGGGGGGAAGGGGGCGGGCGGAGAAATGCTGTGATAATGACCGCTTCTTTCATTTCGGGAATATCATAAAGGCTGCAAAAAAAGAATCAAAGAAAAACAAAGTGCATTTATTCTTTCGAATGAAACGACGGTTAAGTAAGACTCAACTTTCAACCCATAAATGCAAATTTTATAGCAAAAAATTCACTGTGCTTTTTCCAAATGTATTTCGCGCCCTATACACCTTTGTTTTCGTACTTTTGAATTATATCACTTAACATGAGACATGATTTAAGAGTGATTTTTCAAACTAGGAACGCTATTTCCGCAGATATGCACGCTGTGCGTTTATGTGATACATAATCCGAGTCGCCGTTCACCGACGAGCATTTGTATTCGGCATACTGTTTTTTTAATTCTCCTCTCATGCCTTCATCTTTACTTCCATCTCCATATATAACTGGTTTCATTTTCCCCGAATCAGAAACACGAAAATAAGATCGCTTTTTGGTGAGCTTTCGATTTACTTCCGTGATAACCTCTTGCAAATATTATTCTGCTTTGGTTCATCTTGTTCTTATCGAGTCGTACGAGTGATTCACCGTTCAAATAGGGTTCTTCATTCATGGAATTGTTGCGAGCAGTAGTGCTGGTCGAACTGCCGCCAAAACGATATATTGCCGCATGTGTGGTTTGTTTACCGCGAAACAAAATGTGTATGGAGTTATTGACGTTGTGCTGTTTTTCAATAGAACATTTGCAATACTGAGTGGCACTCGCAGGAGTGCATTTGATCTCTTGAGCAAATCGATTGATCACCACTTCACAATCGCGTTCAAAGCAATTGTTTTTGACCACCAACAGTATTGATTTTGAAGCAATTTTAAAACCGGCTAGACCATTTTTGAACTAGGATTTCCGAAAGCGCAGACTGTGCCAGTAATCTCGCTTAGCACGTTTTCCAAGTTGTTTGTGGATATGCAGAGGGATGTATGCGTGGGGAGGAGAGGGGGGAAGGGGGCGGGCGGAGAAATGCTGTGATAATGACCGCTTCTTTCATTTCGGGAATATCATAAAGGCTGCAAAAAAAGAATCAAAGAAAAACAAAGTGCATTTATTCTTTCGAATGAAACGACGGTTAAGTAAGACTCAACTTTCAACCCATAAATGCAAATTTTATAGCAAAAAATTCACTGTGCTTTTTCCAAATGTATTTCGCGCCCTATACACCTTTGTTTTCGTACTTTTGAATTATATCACTTAACATGAGACATGATTTAAGAGTGATTTTTCAAACTAGGAACGCTATTTCCGCAGATATGCACGCTGTGCGTTTATGTGATACATAATCCGAGTCGCCGTTCACCGACGAGCATTTGTATTCGGCATACTGTTTTTTTAATTCTCCTCTCATGCCTTCATCTTTACTTCCATCTCCATATATAACTGGTTTCATTTTCCCCGAATCAGAAACACGAAAATAAGATCGCTTTTTGGTGAGCTTTCGATTTACTTCCGTGATAACCTCTTGCAAATATTATTCTGCTTTGGTTCATCTTGTTCTTATCGAGTCGTACGAGTGATTCACCGTTCAAATAGGGTTCTTCATTCATGGAATTGTTGCGAGCAGTAGTGCTGGTCGAACTGCCGCCAAAACGATATATTGCCGCATGTGTGGTTTGTTTACCGCGAAACAAAATGTGTATGGAGTTATTGACGTTGTGCTGTTTTTCAATAGTTCGGCTCTTCTCTTTGATACGCATGCATTACGCGTTGAACCCTGTTGTATGAGACTGAGATCTTGCACTATCGATTCCTAGCTGCAATAGCTGCCACGATTGGAAGCGGCTTGATTTTCGCTATTCAGTATATCACCACTTGTTCAGCGATAGTGCGTACTTATTAAAAAGTTTCCCTGCGCTTTAGTAAATTTTTGGTTTGTCTGTTTGTCTCTCTGTCTGCGGGACTCGCTGAAGATAGCCAGAATTACAAATAAATGTGACCACACCGTATCGTACGGTCATCAGTTTCAAACCAAATCATTGGTCCCAGAGAAGTTACTCCGCATTGAGGGAAGTTGAATATTTGCATGAATTTCGACCGGCCGAATTGCACAGTCGACCGGTTGGTTTGTAGAAAAAAACCGAATCTGTAACAGTTGATTTCTGTAAGCGGCCGATTCGGGTGAAAATTGATTTTTCGGGACTTCCAAGTAGCTTATAAAACCGGCCGGTTTGATGGGTTAGTCGTCAACTCGTATATTGTGGCAGCTAGTCTGGTACTCATTTCTACTTATTTTCAAAGGTGCGTTTTTGAACAGTATGATCTACAAAGTGAACAGCAATGCCGTCAAACAATGAAAAAAAACGCATTGTAGGGAATTATGTTGTAAGGAACAGTAGGAAGACTGCATTGTCTGCGGCGGAAATTACTGCACACTGTTACAACATCACAGTAATTTCGTAAAATAGTATAACCTATCATTTGATTGCTGCTGTGCAAATATTGTAAAGGCAATCTAGTTATGCCGTTGAAACCTACAAGCCAGTAGCATATAGTGCGCTCCATAGTCATGTTCTCGTTAAAGAGAAAGAAGGTGGGAATGAACCAGTGGGATTGGTTTTTCGAAAATGATATCTGGAATCTACAAGAGCAGAGAGAACGTCATGCACTGAGCTGAACGGAATGTTGATAGATTTCATTAAAACGCTTTTTTCATGTTAACTCTTTCATGAGTGATTTCTTGCCCTTCAACGATGGCGTTTAACATTTTTATTGTTTATTCCATTTTTTGCATACATGTGCATTTCTCGAGTCTCTCGGTTTCTCAAATACGTTTCATTGCTGTGCACGTAATTCGGAGGACAGTTACGAGAGAAAAGTGTCGCAATTTTTTTTTTAAATTTACATAGTGGTTACTGATCATGATTTTAATGTTTTGTGCTCGAATTCAACAGACGCAGTGCAATCAGACACGTCACTGCGCTTTGCGAAACAATTTGACAGCTGTTTTTATTTAATCTGCGCATTGGACGACTCTTTATTGTTGTGAATTGATCACTACTTCTAACCGAAAATACGCTTCCATAATTTTGAAACATTATTTCAAATCGATTTTCTAGGCAGCCGGTTTTAGTTGCTCTTTGTGTATTCTTTTATAACATATTTCAAATAGAAATTCTTCATACACATAAACTCACTCTATTTTCTCGATTCTGATTTAAATTTTATTCATGAAGCGCCTTTAGGTTTTTGCGAACTGTCAAAATTAAATCATTGTCGAAGCGCAGCTTAAAAAGCGCTCAGAACGAGTAGCGTTTGTTATGGTAGTTAATGAGAATCAGCAAACGTATATTTGCAATGATCGACAAACCAAAAAAATTTCCGCACCGATATGGCTGCTGAATAAATTGTTAGGAACACAAAACCACTACCATACGTTTTAGCGGTGAAATTTTTCCGAGTTCGACTTTTGAATAAATTGTTAAATTCTTCTGTTGAATCATACAAGCCATCTGTTGAATAACCATAGATTTTGCCAAAAATGTGCATGACGAAGCAGGTCATGCATTCGGCAAACGTTTAACTTAAGAATGAGCAATTTCGCTTGGAAGATGTGAGATGAATGATCAAACTGAAGATTCAGTTCTGTGTTACCTTGCTGTTTTGGGTTGTTTTCAATATTACAATATTCATATCATTGGCGACGATCGCTCGCCGACACATTTCGTGATCCCCATGGTAATAAACGCGTTTTTGTCTGTCTCATTGTATTGCAGTAATTCTCTGCTTCTTTTGTTAGCTACATCTCAAACTCCGATGGTCATTATGTTCGTTGGGGAGGATGAACTGATGGTTAAGCGTTGTTGTCGTTTCATACAGTTGCAGGTCGTCACTAAATTGTTTCTTCTACATCTCTTCGACAGTCCTTCTACGGGAGTTCTACGTTCTTCTACGGCTCTAAACTGACTTCGATAAAACCTTTTTCTGCGCCTCGTCTCGACCTTGCGGACCAAGAACTCGGCGGCGGTATAACAGAGAGGAAATCAGTAATCAAGCGAAGTTAAGATCACCCATGAAATAGGTATGAACTAATAACAGTAATGAAAAGGAGCAAAAATGTAATCATCCCTTTCAAGATTCGTGATTCCAGAATTTCATCGTTTTACCTGCATACCAAACGAAATAAAAGTGATGAATTATCTGATTGCCTCGCCATTTGCTACTGAAGTTCGCAAAAGCAATGACTTAACCAGCAAGTAGCTATTTCTCGCAAAAGTATAACGTTTCTTATAGGAGTGAACTTTTTTAGTAATTAGATCAGTTAAGTTTATGTGTTTGTTCAATTAAGAATTTCTGCAACTAAAGTGTTATTTCATCGACTGCTGTGAGATTTTGGCCGTTGCAGTAAAATTTGAGTTCCACTTCGCGTTAACATGTTTGACTAAGAGTGCATCAAATAATGGTGTGTCGTCATTACAATATAGTGAATAGGAACATTTATGCCGGCTGATGTCAACTTTTGTTATGATTGCATCATACTTACTGATAAGCATTTGGTAGCTGGTTTTTTTACAGTTCTGTGAAGAAAATATATTTATGTAGCAGATGCATCACCTTGTATAGGGCATTGTGCCGTTTCAAAGCTTTTGTGACGCTCCGTATTCAAAAGGGTAACGTAGTGCTGATTTAGAGTACTTTTTTCTGAGTTTTCAAACGATATTCCACTGTCAGTAATAAGTTATAAGATATTAGCTGTGTGCCATTCTACCTAGATATAGCAGATTATAGCATTGCTAAGTGAAAGACTAATTGAACACATTTTTCATTACGTGCGATACTGTGCATTGCAGGTGACCGAAACGGTGTATTAAATTTGAGTACTTTTCTTCATAAACCGCAGCATTTCCTTGTTGCGTAGATCTGCCCAAGGATAATCGCAGTTTATGAATGTTCCAAAGATGTCGATAGCCTTCAGTGAACTTCGTGTGATCGTAGTGTCGAATTCATACAAAATAGCTTATAGACCGCTGTTTTAATTTTATTTAGGCTAAAGTTATTTTACTGATCCCTTCGCTCTAGATCACTTTAGAAAAGCGTTTTAACGCCTTTTAGCTGAGAAATTTAACTGAACGAAATCTGAGGCGATACAAGCGCATATTATTTGGCCTATTTGCTTTTAAAAATATATAATAAATAAATATGCTACTTTTCTATTCCATCTCTCACTGGCTTACAACTCATTTTGAAATGAGCTTAACATTGCCACTATTAAAGCCTTTCATGTTGTCGAGTTTTCCGTTATCATAATTTAATGTTTTCAATAGCATACAGTGTTTTTATAAGTTTCTCATCCTGCCATTCAAATTCTGCATTTTTTTCTTGAAATATTTCACGAAGTTGAGGT
The DNA here is from genome assembly GCA_000803305.1 of Toxocara canis. NCBI lineage: Eukaryota > Metazoa > Nematoda > Chromadorea > Rhabditida > Toxocaridae > Toxocara > Toxocara canis. Next base: position 541,550 of record JPKZ01001543.1, read on the forward strand.
TAAAATGAACTGTTCGTGTTCGATGCTAAATTCATTGGAGCTAATCGGTGTTTTTCTGTAATATGAATCATTCTCAACTTGTCCAATTGCATTCGGTATCCGTGCTGTTTGTATACACTCTCAGTGTATCGTACAACTAGTTCATATTCTTGTTGAACTTCCTATAGCAAACAAAGTCAACTCAAAAAAAAATGGATCCTTTCATCGTTCAACCTCTTCACTTTGTGCCGCGTTTATTGTCTCAAACTCTCTATTACGTCAAATATCTGTCAACAGTGGCTTTTTCGAATGGAACCAAACTTTTGAGATCTCTGTTCCATATAACAGTTCGAACCGTTTTCTGACTGCATTCTGCGATCGTCTGCAGAAATTTGCTCCTCAGCGTGCCATATTGAAACGTTCACTTGTTGGACATATTATCGACTATTCGCTGGTTTGTTCGTTCGCAGGCACGCGAGTGTGTATTTGTGTATTGAAGTTCATATCCCAGCGAGTAATTTCGTAGCGTTTGGCCTATCTGTGGGGTGGTAGTGACTGTTCGATTGGGATTTCCGGTTTTAACGATTCCACCATGTAATGATCTCGCTTTCGAAACAGCATCTATGTATCCTCCTCCTCTGCACCGTTCGATTGCATTACATCATCAATGCGCAATGTTCTAGTGACATATCGGCATACGCGAATACAGTATCATAGGTACGGTCCATTTAGTGAGCGCATTTTGCTGCTGCTCATCTGAAAGCCATATTTTCCATTTATTGTTACCGGAATCTTGATGATTGTTTTGACTCGTACGAAATTATTTTGGACGATACTTTTCTTTCAAAATCCGGGGCAGAGACATATGAAGTAGTCAGTGTTTTGAAAAACAATTTTTGATATACTCAGAAACACTTGTGCGAGTAGCCCCGTAACTTTAGTAGTTTCTGTTATTCTTTTTCTCACTATCACCAAACAACACTGGGCTTTCGTCTTATAATGGCACTCAGAGATCTGTATTGAGATTAGCAGGGGGTTCGGCTCTGCAGAGCTCTGAGACAGCAAAGCAGTGTGACATTGGGCCATACAGTTGGGATACGTTATCCCTTTAGGTATTATTGGAGTCGTTGAAAAAATCAAGGAAATCTCTGATGTTATATCGCGGGTATATATGATTCAAAGGGCAGACACAATTCAAAAAAAATTGGGCAGTACATAGCTGCTCAAAACCCTCCTCTGCTGTCCGTTTTGAATATAGAAATAGTGCTGCTGCGAAAGTAAAATAGACTTATTTTAGAAATCATTATGCGCAGAATTCATAAGTATTACGCGCACTATTGATAATACAATCGGTTTTACCAAGGAGAAAATTGTTCAGGGCTGCGTAACGTCCACTGAAAATATGGTGCAGAATAATTCAAGCAATCGTGGTATAGAAAAGAGCACTGATTTCAGGGTTTAGCGCAATGGTACAGATATCCGATTCATCGAGAACCGAAAGCGGTTCGCCGAATGATGTCTTTTCGACGAGCATAACTCAACTTGAAGCTCCAAAAAAACACCGGAAAACGTTCGTTTCTTTCACCTACTGTAATAAACTGAAATTAGCATCTCCCGCTAATTCTTATATCCGGTTCCTCCGTAGCAAATATTAAAACGGGAAATCATTGGAACGATTGCTATGATGGAGCTCGATGCATGTGAAAAGCTCTCTGCTATGATAATGCTTAGCATAATTCTTTGAAAAGGCTATGTGAATAGACGTTGTGCACCTTCTACTTCCTAAATGATTATTTAATCCTTCGTGAATCTTCTCACTTTATTTCAGTTTGACGTTGAATGTCATTGATGACACTATTGTTCCGCAATGTCGTATTCGCGTATAGATGTAAATAAACTGGGTAATTAGTTTTCACATTGCTGAACATTGACGAATACCGATGGTAGGAAAGTTTCATGCAGACATTTCGAATGTTTAAGCCATGATCATGGGCAATGGCCTCAAATGTGAGTTTGTAAAATAACCTGACACGAATGTTTAATTATCCCATTTGAAACCATCGACAATTATTACTGCTTAAATGTTCAAAGCGTCCACATAAAACATATGTAGCTGTCATATTCGACGTAATGCAACGGTTTAAAGCTTAAGTGTCAAATCTATTAGAACTCCTGCATTTTTTTCAGCAAGTTGGGACACCAACAATATGAAAAAACCATAAGGCAAGATTGGCAAAAAACCGTTTAGTTTGGATTATACGTTGATTACTCGCATAATGCTCTATGATTCCTAACTGCTAAATTTTTCTCGCTCGTTAGGTAAAGCAAAAATTGCATGCAAAGGATTATCTAGTCGACGTTGAGCTCGAGGCATAATCTATTCTAGAAAACGAAAGAAAAAAAAAGGCAAAAGCGGAAAATGACGAAGTTCATTTTCTACACAAACGAAATTGGTCCTTAGAGGGGTACGAGTGCAACGCTGCTATTCTCATCTGTGTAAATGCTGTCTGTTTGGCGTATTTGCTAGTGCTCATCTGCAAGTCCAATTGATTTCATTATCTATATGACAAAATATTTCTTTATGAACAAAATCTAATTATAAGTTCGCTCAAAAACTGATATTACCATTTCATTCCACGCCACATATTGTGCATATTAGATTTTGTAAATAATCTTTTTGAATTGGTTCTTGAACCGAAAGTTCCTAATATATAGTTGGTTCTAATTTTAGTCTCAGGGACTTATTGACTAGAGGAATTTTGCCGCATTCAGCAATCATCTTATCTTATGAATTATTTGGACCTTACTTTAAAATTTCACGAAAATAAGGATAGAATGCTATGGATTTTGAATGCACTTATTAATGAGCATAGTTGAACACTTAAATAATTCATCAACAAAAGCAGTACTCAGTCTTCTTGGGGCGACGGCAAAGAGATTTCTGCCATAATCATCATCCCCTAAAACGGTACACTTCTCTTGAGCCAAATTCCACAGAATTTTCGGAGTGACCAAGAAATGATAAAACCTAAGAAAGAATTATTCGATGAAATCATTAATAATTATACAGCAATCATATTTAACTGATTTAATTCAGAATAAAATTCCTTCCAAAAAGGCTCCCGAAATTTAAAATGGATTTCAATTTTTCAAAACTACTTTCTTTTTCCTTCCAGAAAAAAAAGCAGCATTGTTGCCCCCCCTCTTTATGATAGTTTTTTGGAGGATTTCATTTGGATTTTTGTTTTTCACAATATTATTCTCTTTTTAAGAAAACAAGATTGTTGCCCTCTCCATGAATTGTTTTTCGGAGGATTTCATAGAAGTCATGAAAAAAACCCCTCAAAATTTCTCTCCTTTTAAGGCGATGAATGTAGGCATTTGAATTCGGTCACTATTTTCACATGTACTGAACGTCGATGTGGTTAGTAGCCGTAACGAAATGACGATTCAGAAACAGTTTTTTTCTTATTTCACAGACCACTGCAATCCCCCCTGATCACGCTATCCGAAGCTCGTTTTCCCTTTCTGATGTTTTCAGCAATTTGACTTACATAGAGGGCTTCTCCACATCGACTACACATTCCTTTCGTTATAGTTATATGAGAGCTTATATCGAAGCACGTGCCGCATACATTTATGAGTCGTTGTTGTATGCTTAGTAATGTTCCAGATGTCCACGTACGATGACTGTACTGTGCGCACTGGCGGCTGTTATCTTTCTCATTTCTACGGTCGTTCTCGCAATCCTTCTCGCTCGCGGATTTGGCAACAACGTACGTCTATACAGATTTCCACACTAAAAGCTGTTAAGTAGTCATCTACGCTGCTTTTCCTGGAATAGAACGTTTATGAAACTTAGACATATTCTCGAATTAGTCTCTTATGAAGCTGACAACTGCGAAAATTATTAGGAAGATTAAAGAAAGAAATTTGAAAATGTTGACAGAAGGCTTAGTCCTAGTGAAAAATATGGGCGCATTGATTTACTCAATAAACAGATGAACAGATATCGACAGTAAGGTATTTCTGCGAGTAAAAAGTGATGAAAAGATGCACTGAATTGTATTCATCGAGATCAGATCGTTTGTCAAAAATTGGACGAAGATTTCTAAACCATTAGACTTTAAATGTTCGACAAAATCAGTAATGGCCATCTCGTTTTCGTATTAATGACGCAAAAACGTTTACATGGGGACGATTTTCGTTAAAACGATTTTATAGAAATCAGAATGAATTTATGGAAGCATTTCGTTACGTCATTTACTAAATCTAACTTTCTTGACTAACATATTTTTCGTTTCACGAGTTTGGCCATATAAATAGTAAAACAGTGAATTTACTTCAAATATATAAAACCAAAAATACAAAAATACTAATCGCTGAACACCAAAAATATGTGTTACTCTAACAAAGCGCCCAAATGCCGCTATTACGAAAGTCGATTTTAGCCCGTATCGAATGTGCCAATGAGCGAAAGCGAAACGAACAACAAAAAGATTCCTCTTCGTTGGCCACAACCAAGCGGAAGTTTACACGCAAAATACAAGCGGGCTGCAATCGCTACCGACAATGGACTCTGCAGCGAAATCGGGAGGTTTGTGCTCACTTCGATATGCATCTAGAAATCTGTATGCAACTATGCAGTCGTGCATAGAGAAGCCTACCTTAAGCAAAACTACTCGTAATCATGTTCCATATCATTCGGCCACACTAAGAACTGTAAGATTAGAGGCGTGGGCGAATACGGTGGCAGCGTCATTGGCGCACTGCCCAAATCTGTTTTACAGTTCCTCCTTTACTGAATTAAGTGCTAGTGCGCGTCAAGACTGTGCCGATATCCTTCCCACCTTTGCTTCTTATCTTATGTTTCCGAACATTATAGTAACATATTCTTCAAAAGGCAGTTGTTCCATTTTGCATTACTGGAGGGCCGTCATGACAGTGTTCTATTTGATTTTTCGAACGATGCGCAATTGCGAAATGCAAGCATAGTTGTAATTAAGCCATCTGTTAAGCGCGATATGAGGAGAGGAAATCTAATTGACTAAAGTCATCACTAGAAGAGCATGATTTCGCTTTCCACCTTTTCTATTTGCATAGTTTTATTTGTCTCATTTTATGACTTTTGGACCAGAATTTAACGCTTTTTTCGGAGGGCATCAAGGAGGAAATGAGCTGCACCCAGCAAACGTGGCGGAGTCATGAACGTAAATGCATGCCGCTAGCTAAAAATTCTAGGTACACAGAAAAATATTTTAGGTGTCAAAACTCTCCGTCACATACCGGCTGCAATAAGTTCAATTTTTTACAACTTTGCTTTTGCACTACAGCGAATTCTAACGGCGGCAAAATGGGGCGCATGAGATGCAATTTAGTAATTTCATTTTTGTTATTCAGTCCAAGTGAATTAATCAGAAACATTATTCCGGAAGTGATATATATATATGTATATACATATATATATATATATAATGTCCTCTTCTTTGTAGGGACGTGCTTTTTCTGGGTGGCAATGCGATCGACGCTACAATAGCGGCTTTGGTCTGCGTTGGCGTCGTCAATCCTCAAAGTTCGGGTCTTGGAGGAGGATTCATCATGACCATATACAATAGGTTTTTCTTTTTGATATTCCATTTTCTGTCAGTTCACTTTCTTCAGCTCACCATCAATTTCGAAAATTCTTGACAAATGAAGGTTGTTTTGTTTTTAAAAGGTGTTTTTTGCGTATAATTCTTTGGCAGCGATGCCTGCATCATGCTGTTATAATATGCAAAGAAAAAAAGATCATTTGATGCAAAAAAAGGCGTTGACTGAATGTCAATATATATGACTCCTACCATAAAGATCGCTTTTATGTCTTATTCTCCCAACGATACGAGGCATGTCAAAAGAAACATTATCAAATCGGCCAGCAGTAACGGTTCCATAAGCCATTAGATGTTTGAGCGCGCTGACTTCGGCTACATGGAAGGAACGTCTATTTACGCAACCGAAATTCATTCAGCAAATCGCTAATCATATCATGAAGCCTTGGTTGTTCCTCGATCTCGTCATAATTTGTGGGCACGCTTTACAAGTTTGCATTAATAATAATAATAATCTTGCAGCACTACTGGACGATGCACGACAGTTGATGCACGCGAAACGGCGCCAGCATCAGCAAACCAATCGATGTTCATCGGAAATGCTTCGGATGCAATGACCGGTTGGTTATGTTTTTAGTTTCTGTCATTTAACTGCTAAGGAGTTACTCATCCTTAAAATCGACTACTCAAAGAAGGCGCCGCATTGCACAAGAGTCATTTGGTGATTGTGATTGATTAAGAAGTGCCTTGTCTTTTTGCATTCGGTGCTTTCGCTATTACAGGTGTTCACCTTTAACTGCTCATTGCTGTCCCTCTCCTTTCCATTTTTATTTCAGCATCCGAGAAATTGCTGCGCTAAAAGATAGAAGGCAGCACACACGCATGCAACACAAGGTGGAATTCTGTGAGCATTTATAGGCAACAAAAACGCCGCCAGGCAGCAATTTGGCCGAGCAGGAGAGGAGAGATAGAGGCGGGGAAAGGAATCGATTAGAAAATGGGAAGAGAATGTTGGGTGGACGCGAGGGAAGGAACCTCATCGGAGAGCGCACTGGTGGAGGGTCCTTGATTGAAAAGGTCGGGAATAGGAATTCGGTAAACTACTTCTGGTCTGTTAACGAGATCGTGTTACACACCACTGCATAGTATCAAAGCATACCAGATATTATAATACAGAGCTACATAAAGTTCGCCATGAAATGCAGAAAAGCTTGTGCTATCTAATCGCATTGCCCGCGTTTTCATAGCAGTAGAGGAGGCTGTACCCTTTTATAACCGCTAATGTTGCAGGATATCGTTCAATTGCGGTACCATCAGAGCTTCACGGCTTCTGGACAGTGTACAAGAAATTCGGAAGTGGCAAAGTATCGTGGTCACGGCTATTTGAACCGTCCATTCAACTTGCTCTTAACGGTTTTCCGGTCTCATCGCATCTCGCGATGTGGCTATCCGAAAAAGAAGATGAAATACTTGTTGAAAGCTCACTCAAGTATGCGAAATTCTTCATTACCTTTAGGCTAAAAGAATGTGATGCCTTTGATATCTGTATACGACGCAAGTGTTATACCTTTAAAGCATCTGTCTATGTACGACCTAACTGTGATAAATTTGAGGCAGCTTTTTGTATACGACCTAAGTGTGATATCCTTAAGGCACCCGAGTGTGATACCTTTAAGGCACCCATCTGTATACGACCTAAGTGTGATGCCTTTAAGGCACCTATCTGTATGCGACCTAAGTGTGATACCTTTAAGGCACCCGGGTGTGATACCTTTAAGGCACATACTTGTATACGACTTAAGCGTGACGCCTTTAAGGCACGAGAGTGTGATACGCTTAAGGCACCCATCTGAATACGATCTAAGTATGGTACTTTCAAGGCACCTATCTGTACACGATCTAAGTGTGGTGACCTAATCATTCGTCATAGGCAGGTTGCATGAGTCCAATTTCATTGATGAGACTAATGCATCGCTTATATCTTCTTCGTAAGCATCAAAGGAGAAGATGACTGCAGTAAGAATTAAGGCGACCATCGCCACCTTCATTGCTTTGTAGTTGACAAATGAAGCTTACTGGTTAGACTTGCGAAAGCCTACCAGAGATGGAAAACGAGCGTGTGTGCATCCATTGCACTCGTTTTTCCTCTTCGCTCAAGCTCCTTCCCCCCCCCCCCCCCCCCCCCCCCCCCTC
>JPKZ01001543.1:551148-576367 GCA_000803305.1 Toxocara canis
CTTACCATCTTTCATTTAAATACCTGATGCTTTTAAAAATGTAATCGTAGGGACCATGCAGAATAGCTTGCAAGCGTCCAACAGCTTGGCACTCGTAACAGTCAGAGGTAATTAAATTTAATCACCAGTTTACTTGTTGAAAAAATTGTTCTTCTGCATTGTCTTGTCTTTCATTCACATTTCACACGCATTTCTTCTTTCATTAGTCATTGTTTGGCTATTAAACTCACTACAGCAACATACTTGTGCTATGCTTGAAACACTTGCCGCCTGTCTTCATGATGTCTCCTGCGTCGGTGAGGTCTCGAAGTGCTTTGTCCACATATTCTTCACTAATTTAGGCATCATTCTTTGTGAGATTTCAGGCGGCTTTTTGTGGATCCGTCAACAGAACGCGTTTATGAAGAGGGCGATCTCATCAAAAGAGAGCATCTGGGATTCACACTACAACTGATTGCCAACTCGACAGATCCTGTTCAACTTTTCTACCAGGGCAAGTGACCGATTTTTCTTTTTGAGCACAACTTAGCCGAACTCACGAAGGAGAAAAATGAACAGGAAACGAAAAAATTAAGAATGCAGGGATGTGGCTGCCATTTAACAAATTAGTAACTCAGTGGAGAGTTTTACTGAGATGGGTACTAACCGGTATCTGCGCACATCTCCGAATCGTATTGTTCGTTCGGTTAAAGTCGCGGAAAAGTTCTTCTTTATTCCAAAGCACTGAGTTATACAGCCCTGAGGTAGTCCGTGAACAAAACGGAGCTTCAAGTCTGCTTAGTTCCTTTCATATGGCGATAATCTGTTGATATCCAGTCTCAGCAATGGGTTTTGAATAACAAAATTAAGGACAAAATAATTTCACCAGTCAATATGGTCCACCTTAACTACCAAGGCCACTAAATGCGATACAGTGTATCTGTACATCGAACAAAGAATTTATAGTAATTTTGAACTTCAATGCAGATAACAGCCCTAACACATCAAATCTATAGTTTCGAAAACTGAAATTTCAAATACGGTTCGAGACCGAGGCTGATCTGCTAGGAATCGAAGTCAGATCGCTCTAGTTCATTTCCTGCTGTTCTCGACAATAATTTCCCTCTTGAAAGTCATCCTTTTAAAAACAGGTTTCCCTCTCCAAAATCTCGCAAGCTGCGGAGGAGATCGAGGGGGTCAATCCTTCCTCCCGTCTCCCCTCTCTTCACCGTTGCGGCTGTAATCCTTGATTATTTTCAAAAAGATGCTTGATTCTGTTTCTTTCTCGCTTAGTTTTTTTCATTTCAGGTGGTCTTGCACAGACGATTGCCGCTGAAATAGAAGAACATGGTAAGACCACCAGTTACCAGCACGTTATATTCGTTATACAAAATGAATCTTCATCAAACCGCATAGTATGTTCAAAAAATAATCGATGTTGTATTGATTCGACAAACCAGCCAATCAGCGCACTGTAAACTCAAATCTCTATTCTCTTCGGGAGCATTACCGTTCTATGTTGTTTTATTTCTTCAAATGCAATAGTATTTCGCTATGTTTGCCAACCAAAATATTAAATATGAATTTCTTCTATCATGATTGAATTATTTATAAGAAATTTGCAAATTTTTCCTACCCGATCTGAGTCAGTGGTATGCATTGTAAATTTTTCATGAAAGACTTGGATGCTCACGGAATATTTTCCGTCGGCAAAGTTTGCATTCAAATGGATCTTTATTGTAGGAGGTCACATCACTTTGGACGATCTTCGTAGCTATACGACGGTGATCGATGAAACACCAATTGTAAACGACAATTTACCGGGTGACCTATCGATGTGCGGACCGCCTCCTCCAAGCTCGTTTGCTATCACCCAAAGCATAATTGCTATCATGTCGGGTAATATCGACTAATGAACATGTTCTTTTCTCACAGCTGACTCGAAGGGATTAGGAGAATAGGGTTGGTTGTGGATGAATAGTTAACTAAAGACGGATGCTCAACCAAGTATTAAAGGTCCTACGTTTGGTCACAATCTGTTGGTTGCGATATCTTCTCTCCACACTCCTTACATTAACGGTGTCTTGGCATTATCCCACCTGAACTGATCGCTAAATCTGAAAGCCACAACAAGGGAAAACAAATGAACATGAAAGGAACCACGTCAGCATCTGCGAAGTCAATATTTGAAGAGGTAGCGATGAGAAAGTCAACATAGGCTTCGAAGGAATCGTCGTGCGATCTTTTATAAATGCTAGCTTTGATGTGCCGTTCAATATGAGAAGAAAAAAACTGACCTTTCATAGCATAAATAAGAATAAATGATCGCAGCAGAAATGGCCTTTGCGAAAGAGGTTAAAGCAGCAAGCGTTTCAGCCTTATTTGTCCCTAAGTCGTCCCGAAAGGATAGCTTAGGAAGTTCTGTTTTTGTGGTATTTGTTGTCTTATACATGTTAACTGAACTATGTTATGGTTATATGGTGTTTAGAAAGTAGCTGAAAATTAGGTAGGAAAACGATGAACCAATTCATTTAAGAAAATTCTGAGGAAGCGAGGATGAGAGGAGGGAAGAAAGATGATCTTTCATTCCGTTTCCTAAACGCCTTAGCTTCTAGAATTCTATGGTGGGAAAGGCGATGTCGATTTGGACGATCCATTAATCTACCACAGACTTATCGAAGCTCAGAAATTCGCCTACGCACAACGTGGAACACTCGGAGATGCTGCCTTCGTACCTAACGCTCTAAAACTTGCACAGAACATGACCACTAAGTTGGTTTCTTACAACTACCTTCTTATTTGAATCGGAAAAAAATTAAACTCGGAGGGCTGGATATCATCCGGATTTTGTCGAAAACGCAGAATTCAGCATGATGCATTTGCCAAAAGGTCTTCCAAAAATTTGATGCCGGGTGAATAACAGTGAAATGACAAAGAAAAGTGGGATTCTTTGTGAAGAAGTCAATAGATGATATGTGAGGTTAGAAAACAGCTATATGTCGGATTGCTATAGCCAACAAATTGACTAATTATTCCCACCACAGAGAAGACGTATCGAAGAGAAAAGATAAGTATTTCCTAACATGAACAATTTGATAAATTAGCATGGAATGATGGATTGACAAAGAGGCTTAATTGCCGTGCTTAGGTCGTTTGGATCGATTCGATTGTTTGTAACGAACCTAAACTATTACCGATTACTTCATATTACGTCATCATTTAAGCGGATTCTATTCTTTACTTTACGAATAAAGAGATAATACGTTCATTTGTGCATGTATGCGCATCCATACATATATTTTGAACAAGAGGCGCACATTTAAGATCATACGCGCGATGGATAAAGTCATTAATAAAAGATGAAGCTCAACCATTCACCTACTATACTCTCAATCGCAGCTACCAAGTTGAGGATCATGGTACCTCGCATGTAAGCGTTATCGACACTCACGAGAATGCCGTTGCGTGCACAAGCACAATTAATCAAATGTTAGTGTCCTATCCTTTATTGGTTTCTCAGTGAAAATCTAAATGTTATCATTATATGTCCTACTTTCGTTAAACCCTTCGCCACATACACACCCTTCGCAGTAAACCATTGTTTTGAAGAATGACAATTAAAAACGCCCATTTGAAAATAACTCTCTCCTTACGTAACATGTTAGACCATTCGTCGCTATGTTGTATGCTAATTTTTATGAGAGTGAAAACTTTGTAGACGTGAAACTATATGGTATAAGAAATAAGCAATAATTAACTTATCTTCGAGCACAGAATTTTTTGCAGACTCGGATCAATGAGAGTTTCTCCAACATTGGGTATTGTATGGAACGATGAGATGGACGATTTTTCGACACCAGGGCTCGTTAACGGATTCGGTTATGCGCCCTCAGAGGCTAACTTTATTGCACCTGGTAAACGACCAATGAGTAGCATGTCACCTACTGTCATTTATAACAAAAACACTGGAAAGGTAAGCATTTCGTAATGAAATTTTCTCAAGAAATTGATATCAAATATTGACATAGCAGCGGGTCGGGTCGCCCGAACATTATTACATTTCACAGACAATTTATTCGTTAAGAACACAATGAACTTATTTGGAGAGACATATCGCCTAACGTGTGCAAAATTTATATGATAGCGTTTATTTATTACGAGAAATGATAGCGCTGTCAATGAAGTTCGTGCGGTTCATAACTTGAAGGCAGTCTTAGTGATTGTCTGCGTTAGAGTCATGAAATTTGATAGTAGTAATTTGTAACATAAGATCATCTCCTATCCCCAGCCGTAAACCGTTTCATTGACCGAGAGGTTGTCTCATCCGCTTAAAAGGAGCTGAAAACTTACGTACATATTACGACCGGTCGGACTGCATTTTTGACCAGTCGGCTAACAGAAAACCAAATCTAGCATTTGGGCCGAACAAAACCCGAATTTTCAATATTCCGGGGCAGTTTATGAAACTAGCCGGTTTTATCGGCAATTTGCCAAAGTACACACCGTGACACTATCATAGCTTAAAATCTCACTTTTTTATTCGATTTGATGAGTTAATTTTCAGGCAAAGATGGTAGTTGGTGCATCTGGTGGATCAGGAATCATCTCAGCGGTTGCGCAATCCGTTATTCGATCGCTTTTCTTCAACCAGACCATAAAAGAGGCCGTTGATGGGCCACGATTCCACAGTCAATTTATGCCTCATATTACAGTTTATGAAACAACTGTTCCTAAGGTTTGCAGCTAATGTGACTAAATTCACAGATGAGGAAATATTCTTAAATCAACGTTTCAGAGGGCGATCGGTGATCCGATTTTGGGCAGGCAACAGACCGTTATTGCATTTAGCGTATTATCTCGGATAACTTGCATATATGTGAATAGACGAAATTATTTCAGGAAATTATTGATGAGCTTATCACCAAATATGCACAGAACATGACCGGAGTACCTAAGCTCAAAAATGTGGTGCAGGCACTTGAAGTCAGAGAGGACGGATTCGTACATGGCAACAGTGACTTCAGGCGGCAGACATCAAGCTATCCTTGTGGATTCTGATCTGGCGAATAACTTCATCTGACTCTCATTCGATGAGATCACGCAATTAAACAGTGATCATCGCGCTCAGTGCTTCAATCATGTCAGTGAACACCCTGCACAATCGTATGGAATGTTTTTGTCCCTTTCCTCTCTCTAGCATAGGCAGTATCAATTGCTCATCTTTCACAGCAAATGTTTAATTTGCAGCCAAAAAATAATTGAGAGAGGCTGCCCTACTATGTTTCTTTTCATAAAGCGAAAATGAAATCAAGAAGCACGTTTCAAACTGCCTCCGCAAAAAAAAAAATTGTTTTGCTTTGTCTCTGAGCGATTTCCACATCGTTTAATCGACCGTTGTTCAGAACACCTCCTGCCGATTTCAATGCAGTTCACATATGATAACAACCAGTACTTTGCTGTTGTACGCTTTAGGACTTTTACGCCTAACGTCCAATCTGAAAAACAAACGCTTAGTGTGAGAAAAAAGACTCCGGATCAAAGTAAAACAAAACTATGCGAAGTTGATTAACAGTCGCGTTTCTGGCTCGACCGACTCAAGCAAATCATTTTTCTAAATCAAGTCGTCCCACTTTCAGATTTCTAATGTATTTAGATCGCAGACAGCAAAATGACTCACATGAAAGTTTTCTTGGAATCATACCAAGTTGTTGGCTGAGATGATGTATAAATGTTAATACGCCGATCTCGACAATGTCGCAATTTTTCGTCCTTTTCTTTTGCGCGCAAATTTAAGCTCGCAATATCGCCGATACGATCGAACTTCGTCAATATAAGCGATTCCCAATCGATTCGTTCAGAATGCTTCATCACTTTCGATTTAGTGCTTTGACCCTTTTCTCTCACTTAACATTCTTTACTCGGTGGGCGTTATGTTCGTAAATGCCAGTCATTACTCTACTTAATCGATTATGGATTGTACTGGGTGGACCAAAAGTTGTTATGAATCTGGCTATAATATGGACGAAAAGAGGGTTGGTTAAGTTGCTTGTGCACTCGAGTGACGTCACCAATTTGACTTACATCCCCATAATTGTAACGCCCAAGAAGTACAGGAACTTTTGGCACATCTTATAGCATACACCATATGTGCACATATCAGCCATCGCTGAGAGTGTGGCGTATGCGTGGTAATAATTTGACTGCTAACGTGAAGGAAACGACCAGTATGATATTTGAAACCATAATTTACGACATTATTGTTGGGTAGAAGAATCGAGAATAATGAGCGCTTACCGAATATCCATTGCAATATGGCCGAAACCAAAAAATCTGTTGTTTAATAGCTGAAAAGCCAAATCGCCTCATTCTCAAGTTGGAAAAGGTTGCCGGCATAATGAGAAAAGGAAAATAAGCGCACACAATATAACTGCAATTTGCTAACCTCAGCCAACGTTTTGTTTTGTTGCAACAAACATAGAGGCCCTCAACCGATGCAGGCAGTCTTCTCTAGTTCAGAGAGCTATGTAAAGGGACGGCACTCTAGTTCAATAGGGTCTTCCCTTTCTGAGAAGGGGATGCATAAATGGAACGGACAGAAAGTAGCTGCTCTGAGATTTTCTAATGGCAATCTGAGTAAAAGGGTCTAAGTAAAAGGAGCGTGCAGAAGCGCGAATTGTGGCAATGATATCGCCAGTGACGCAAAGTTGCGGTAAGCTGGCTCCGCTCCAGCATCCTGAAAAAAACTGGTTCGAGTGGGCTTTACTGTTGGGGGCTTAAAGAGTTGTTCCACTCAGCTTTGCTGGGATCAATCGAACAAAAAAGGACGCCGTTTCAGTACATGGAGTCTCGAGAATCTCAAACCCGTTATTACTTTCGAACTCTTGAAGCAAACCTCAAAAAAAAGCACTTTTCCTGCCCCAACCCTTCACGGTTACCGTTTAGCAAACGTGTGATTTGTATCAGAAAGGACGCCGTTTCAGTACATGGAGTCTCGAGAATCTCGAACCCGTTATTACTTTCGAACTCTTGAAGCAAACCTCAAAGAAAGCACTTTTCCTGCCCCAACCCTTCACGGTTACCGTTTAGCAAACGTGTGATTTGTATCATCTCTTTTTGCTGTTAGAGATGTAAGTTGCAAATATGAGCTTTATAGCTGTTAAAATCACCCTGTAAAATTTTCATATTTCTTCGCTTTGTTTGATTATATGAAATGAAAATTTTGCCGCTATCTAATATGGGAATGCACACACTTCGTTCAACATCGTTTTGTGGTAGAAATATGTTCTGCTCCACACAACGGTCGCACATAATTGCCAGCAGTCACAATGAACTGTTCATTTCCAGAAACGTCAGCTTAAGTATCAATCCAAGTTCAAAGATACCCTTCCATTCTGCGAGTCCGTTCATCCTTCAAACTCCAACCCCGCTATTTGATAACATCAACGCTGTTGTGGGAATTTCTGTTAGTTATATTTCTTGTGAAGATTATGAGCTGCAACGGTAGTATTCAAAATCGTTCCAATACGGGAGCATGCTCCGGAACGTGCCTTCATTTCCCCCCCCCCCCCCCCCCCCCCCCCCCCCCCCCCCCACCCCCCCCTATAACATCAACGCTGTTGTGGGAATTTCTGTTAGTTATATTTCTTGTGAAGATTATGAGCTGCAACGGTAGTATTCAAAATCGTTCCAATACGGGAGCATGCTCCGGAACGTGCCTTCATTTCCCCCCCCCCCCTCTCTCTCTCCTCGGATAAACAATCTTTGCTGGAAGATGTCTTCAGTGAGTGGAAACCAACTTTACCCTATACAGCTAGCTATTCACAATCGCAGTAAAACAGAGTTTATAAAGCAAACAACAGAAACTTTTTTATGGTTTTATACGAATACCTCAGGACGTTCTCTAAACGCGATGAGCGTGAAATGTGAAACGCTCAAGTCACAAAAAGTCGCCTCAAGCGTTAAAACAAAATCAGCAACGATACAAACTGCCCAGAAAGCACATCTCAGAAAAAAAAAAGAAATATGAATGACATTCCAACTACCCACCAAATATCCGTCACATTTTCAATGAACGCATCGACAATAGCAAATTTATCGCATTGAATTTCAAAATTAAGCGATCCAAATGGCAGAAGCATAATAAAGCAAAACCCTGATGGATACCGTATTAGATAAAACACCGATGCAATCATTCCCTATGCATCAGTGCAATTGAAAATCTAGCAGTCTAGCTAGCACCGACTTCAGAAAACAAAAAAAAGAGGAGCAATGAAATGAAATTATACCATAATAATAGCTGTCATCATTACTCATTTCCACATATCGCTGTTCGGAAACTGCGTATCATTTGCTCAAAATTTGTCCCTTAAGACCAAAAATATAATTATGGACAGTATACTATAATAAAATTGAAAGACACTTTGCGGATCCCTTTTGAATGTTCTTCGAGCGTTCCTTCCAAAGAAAAAAAAAATTAAAAAGTTTTCGTACATCAGAAACCCTCTAAAAATGGTATCCATCCCATCAATGCAATCAATACCAAACGAAAAATCCAACGATCTTTAGGTTGAAGGCACCCGAACACGGACGGACAATATCTGTATATGTATATGAACGATATATACATTGAAAGTATTTGTTCGACACAATAAATAGCGATAAGCAAAAACAAAAGTCAAAACAAAAATAATTCTCCTCCACTATCAAATTAATAACACCACATGCTTCTCAACTAAATAACTGCAAATGCCATTAGACTTCTCCATGATCGACAAGATTACTTGACAGTTACAATTAAAGCATTACTGTCTCTACCAAAAGAAAGATTTCTCAACACATAAATTCTTTTTCCGATGGTTTTCTATTTTCAAAAGCAAAATGCCTTTCGCGAGCTCTCACCAACAGACCTATGAAATTCCGTATTCTCTACAAAAAACTCACGACTCTTTTTTCGAAAACATCCTAAACGATGGGCACTCTATTAGGCGAGATGCGCATAGCGCAACTTATATCGAATTCAGTGATCCGCCACAGAACGAGTACCAAACGCGCTGAAGTCCATCTTAAGTTTAATGGCGGGCTGTGCGGGTGGTGCAACACTCAGTCGCTCACTTTTTGCCGCCGCTAGAGCGGCTGCTCGTTGGGCTTGTTGCGCACTCGCAGATCGACTCGCTTGATATCGAATTGACGCTTCTATCCTATAAACAAGTCAAATTGAACCCAAACTAAGTTATTCTTGAAAGATATGCAGAGTGGAAGGGTAGGAGGGTGAAGGGGGTCGAGAGAACGGTGAGGTCCCACTTTTCATCAAAAAATGATCATATCTCGATAAAAATCATTTTTACTCTCGAAAAAGAGCATCGCTTTCAGCCGAGTGATTGCAAATCGAACTCCACATTTTTTCAAAGTTCCGATCATCCCTACTTTCGGGTTCCATAATATGTTTTGGCATAAGATGCAGCGCAATTTTCGATGTTTTTGTTACAACGTGTTTAACAAGAAAGCTATAAGGTTATTTCCCTCAACTGCGCTCAACTAGGACGAAAATCCATGCACGACAAGCATACCTTTCAGTGAAGTAACACCTGGAAAGAGAGATGCTTGATGTTTGCGGCTAATACGCACCAGTTCTATCTGCGTGCATGACAACACTTACAGTTTCTACCAGCTTTGAAAACGATGCAGTGATAAAAGCAGTCCATCCAGGTAAGAATATATAAGTGGCCTAGTGTCTACTTCGAAACACGCCGTATAACAAATCAACAGAAGAAAGATGACGTCAGCACATCTACACTACAGAACACTCGTTCCTCCAGATAGAAGACAAGGTAGATGCGTTTAAAATATGTGAACGATGGGTCAGTCAGTATGATCAGAAAATTTCCAGTTTGATTAGTTTAGGCATTTCCTCGAACTGTTGCTGTCAAAAAGTCCCAAAAAAAGATGGCAAACACCTCCGCATTCTGGTTTCTAGGTATGCTCCTGTCATAGACAAGTAAACCAATGCAAGCAACCTACCTTTGCTTGAGCGCAGGGAAAGTGTATAGCACCTTCCTAAATGCATCAGGATGGGCCGGCCCGATTAGGTTAAGCCTTAGAATAGCATAGTCATGTAATCGACGGATCGCAGGATTTAGCTGACGATACTGGGACTGTGGATCGTCGCAAAGAAATTCACCCAACAACTGCACCAGTACGTTCACAAACGTTAATTCTGAAAGTTGCATCTTGATGCGCACATGCCTATTACGTTCAAATACATTGGAAGAGGATTGCTGTAGTAAACGTAAATTTAAAAAAAAAATCTTATACGAAGTGTCTGTTGCAGCTCAAACATGTTCCGCAAGTGTTCAAGACTATAAATATAGTCCAATTCGAATCGTACACCAGACAGCCTTCTCTTACTGTGCTTCAATTTTTAACGAGTAACTCAACATTCCAAGGGCCCCACACCAATATCTAAAAAGCATACTTAATCTTTATTGCAACGTGCATTATAAATAACCTTTATCGGGTTTAGCGACCGACAGAATCACTTCAAGTGCTCGTATAGCCTCTTGTATGATTGGGATGTCATCATCAGTGATCGTTTCCAGCGCTGCTTTTCTTGTCGAATCACCGGGCACAAACGGTCGAATTCTGGCCAGCACATGCGGTGCCAATTCCCTTATGAACGGGTAGCATACTTCGCGACGACCAAATATCGAACATAGACTTTGCACACATTTCAGGACTATCTGCAAACCACTTGGCAATTCGCAATACGAACGAGCAAGATGAGCGTCACTTGCGCACCTCATGACTTCCCAATAAACGGTAGGCGAATGGGTGGGGAGGGAGGGCAGATATTGGACTGAGTGCAGGCATGGGTGTTGGCGACGACCAAATATCGAACATAGACTTTGCACACATTTCAGGACTATCTGCAAACCACTTGGCAATTCGCAATACGAACGAGCAAGATGAGCGTCACTTGCGCACCTCATGACTTCCCAATAAACGGTAGGCGAATGGGTGGGGAGGGAGGGCAGATATTGGACTGAGTGCAGGCATGGGTGTTGAAACTTCCGGAATCTTACTGTAGCAACTGCACAGTCCTTTAGAAACCGTGTCGATTTAGATGGCTTCTGATGACTTCTAAGTGTACGGACGAAGAGCACAAAGCTACGCGACAATGTGCCGTTCTGAAAACAACGCGAAAACAGCCTTTTGCCGCTTAGCAAATTTCCTTCGAATACGAAAGTATTACGCATACCTCAACTTTCCTTGACAGGGGCAGGGCGGAGAGTGGGAGGTAGAGGAGTGAGAGTCTATGAAACTTTCGTTCTGCTTCTTTATTCCTTTCTAGGTCAGAAATATTACTTACGAGGACTAACAGAAAATTTTCGTGAGGGAAACTTCTGTTCCGTGGCCAAGAGAGAGCCCGTCATTCGCAACCCACTCCCACCATTAAATTGAGCAGTTTGTATCGCCCTAATGGTCTTCGAACGCTGCAAAGCATTTATCATCATTTGCTCTCCATAGTGGAAAAAACGAGGACCAGATTAATTGGTCAAGTAACGTAGCCAACAATAAAATCAATGGCAAACCTGTTTAGAATCACTTTCTAGACACTCTTTGAATAGTCTGCAAGCTTTCCCAAAAATTTCAATATTCCCGAGCAGCACCCTACGAGGAGCTGACGTCGCCAGAACAGCTGTCGCTAACATCACAACGCCACGATCTGTTTTAGTGTCTCCTGAAAAAAAAGGCAAAAAACATAACATCTTCTTGCCGAAGTCAATTTGAGATTGTTGCAAATGAAAAAGTAGCTAGCTTTCTCCAGCTAGCAGAAAAATGATTTGTTCATATTAGTTTAACGTTGAAGCAATTCTAGGTCATGAATGAAATCATATGTACCAAGACGAAAAGAAAAACAGATGCATATTTTGCTCACTGCTTTATAGTGTATCCTAGCTGTACGGCTCGCAGCTCAACATAGTATACGTAAAAAGAGAGATTAAATCAAGTTGCATGTTAAATCAAACCAGAAGCTATCGCGCGACAACAACACACTTTACTGCTGACCCACACACCCTCCTCCTTCGCTCCAGCTTTAGTGATTTAAAAAAAAAAAGAAAGAAACCTTTTGCAAATAAAAAAGGAAAGTCAGAAATCCACTAACAAGAACTGAGGCCAAACAGGAAAACTAGCAAATAAAGAAACCTTCAGCCAAATTAACGAGTGAAATGAGTGCACTTCTCATGAGTGCAATCCACTTGGGCAAGGTACCATCGGAGGACGGTTGAGAGGCAAGAGTTCGCAATGCCTGAAAATTTCTATGAAAAAAAACGGCTACTGAAAATGACTGGGCCTTCAATTTTCACCAATAACATGAATTCAGAATCGTAATCCGGCAATAAAATAGCATGCAACCCCCATACCAATTCGCCTGCAAGGTCCTAAAAATTAGATAAGTAACAAAGATGACGCGTCGTATGTGGGACTCTCCATGCATTCAATGACCCTTGGCATGAGGTGAGGAAAGGGGGGGGGGAAGGGTTCCCACGCAATTACTAAGCCAGAATTTGAGTGTCGAAGAACTCTTCCCATGGCATGAGAATTTCTATCCCCTCTCGCTGACAAACGATCCTAATCCGTTACTCCATTACGAAATTTTTGCACTGTTCTTACATATTCTTCCAAAACTTTTCATAAACACGGGCACACCTGGCTGATGTGCCATTTCAGTCTAGTATAAATTCAAATGAGATCTATCACGAAACATAAGCCATACATAAACTACTCCATCGCAAATGACGTCAGCTCTGCCTATGCTGCGGTGCTGTAAGCTCATCAAGATTCGTATTAAATGTACGGTGGAACTGATATTATAGAAATAATCAATTAAAAATGAGCATTAGGGCTTCCAGCACCACAGCGACGCAACATGTGCTTTGGCAAAGAATGTCGCGAGTTCAAATCCCGCCTGCTGACGACGTTCGCACAAGTCCAGCATGCATTCATCACACTCAAAGTACCTGCATATGTTCTACTTCACTAACACATATCATAGGGTGATAATGATTTCTAAATAATTTAACGGTATCTCTATTTTTAAAAAAACGAATTTGCCTGCATGGCGGCAGCAGCTGCAACCGAAACGTGGCCCGGTGGAGCATCAGGAACGAGCTGTTCCTGAAATAGGTGCACGTTGTTATTTTTAAACAGATCAATGCAAGCTGGCAAAAGCATGCACACCATGAATGAATCCAAGACTTTCAGAAACCGGAATCAAAACTTAACAAAAAAGGCCAGAATTTTAGACAGGTGTCAGGGATTCCGACGAAGCTATAATCAGCATCCCTGCGTATCTGAATAGCCCATGAAGTAAAGGATTCATCGAAACACAGGAACAAGCATATAAGGGATTACGTAAAAAATGATCTCAAAGTCAGCTGAGAAAATCGATAAAACCTTCAAGGAAAATTAGAAACAAAAGTCAGAATCGTTAAACAAAACAAGATGTAAATGGAAGCTTTCAGGTAAAGCACAGAAGGCAAGTGAAATCCTGGATTTAATAACAGCCACATCACCTTCCTTCCCCTTGGCTGGCAACATTACAGACTGAGATGCTACTTTCAGATTCCTTCGGGCTTTCGTCAACAACCACTTTTATATCGGCACGTCGGAGCTGTACCTTCATGGCAAAACGCTAACCTGGTCAATGGACGATGATTCGCGAAGAACGCCCACGATGAGATATAAAATACTCGGCAATACGATCAGTGTTCCAGCCGGCGAACATAACGAAGGAATTCGAGTCAATATTGAGATTCCAAGCTGGAGAAAAGGAAACCTCATATAACCTTATTATTCATACACATACTCACTAACTCAACTCTGACGACGCAGTCAAGCAACAGGATAAGCAAATTTGGTTGTGAATTCACGGTTGAGTCTGAATGAACGACAGACTGTTAGTTTCTGTGGAAATGAGAACGCCAGCATCTTCGTCCTTTTCTCTTTCCTGCTCTTGTCCAGTTTCATTTTCATATGCCTTCTCAGATCTCTTGTTCTCGTCGCATCAAGCGATCATAGCATACCGCATGAAAGTTTGATCAGCGTTAAAAGTTCGCCTAGTCTAACGTTGCCCGAACTCCCTACAGAAGCCGAGTTGCATAGTTGGCCTGAACATTTCACTTCCTCGAAATTCACCAAATTTGTCGCCGTAGACAAGATGTACAACGGAATGTCAGAGAAGAACAGAAATGAAAAAAAAAGGAGCGCCTTTACTCTCGACTTGTATGTAACACGTCAATTATTTGCATTAAAAAGAAATACTCATGAACCAAGACAATTCGATAGAAGTGCCTATGTCTTCGACGAATGCTCGAAAACCTTCTCTCTCTCTCTCAAAAAAAAAAAAACCTTCAGAACTGAGATGCTCGGAACCGCAAGGCTTCTAGTACTCTTAACATTCAACATAACGATTGAATTTCGACTCCCTCTCCCCCCACCCGCTCCTAGGCTAACTTCGGGATATAAAGCCCAACATTCTCGCAGAGAAACGATGTCCTCAACTACGCAGGAATTTTTTTCCTCGCGAAAGATGGACAAAACATACAATTTTTCACAAACGTCAAACAAGTCTGTGGTCAGCAGTTGCAAAGTATTCCCTGCGATGAATACTCACTTTTGCGCAGCATAAAAACATGAGATGCATTATCAGCTTCGAATGATACACTTTTTTAACATGAATTTTCGTAGGATTTCCCCCCCCCCCCCCCCATAAACTAAAAAAAACTGAACTCTTCTATTCGATAACGCGAATATAATGCAACTTTATAAAAGTAAAATACCTTGATCAAAGTATTTGATTCGGCTGGAAGCCTCGAGTATTTCCGATAATGGAGAGGTGCCATCGACCTGCTCTTCATCAACGCCGAATTGATTTGCGGCATCTTTAACGGTAACACTTTTTTAAACAAATTCATTGCAACACGGACAAATCACCGATCAGCTTAGATGGTTAATGATGTGTACCTGTTTTCACAGCTCTCGTCCCTTTTCCCACAAAGAATCAGGGAAGTAAGCGAGTACACTCATAAAAACAGATCCACATCATCTATCGTTGTAGGCAAACGGGTGTTTGATTAAAGTCGATATTTGGCAGCACATCCCTTGACCTTCACTCAGCAGCTATCATAACAAGTATTGCAAACAAAACGAATTTCTGAACTCGTTATCAGCTCAAAACAGCAGCATTATTTTCGAAGTTCAGTTACGAGGGCCGCTATATAGGGCCAGCGGTCGGAAAGTTTTGAATGCGTACACTTTAGAAAAGTGCACAGAATAAGGAACATAAAGGGCCTTCATGAAAACTTGCTCAGGTAACTAAATAGCGGAATCTTTAGCTCTTACTCGAATTCGTCTGACAGACCTACAAGCATGCGGAACATAGAAAATTTAATCGATGTAAGTCCCCACTGCACTGCAAAAAGTTAGAAACTCCCTGCTAACTTTTCCACATGGAAAGCAGTTTACTTGGTTTCTTTACGTTTGTAAGCGGAATTTTCCGCGGAATCAATATTAGCAAGAAATCTAATTAATTAAAGCAAAGTCAAATTTTAGTTTCAGGGCATTCCTGGAAATGAATGCATGCATGAAAATACCTGCCGTACGAGAAGACAAAGAGAAACTTCTAGAGAAGCAAAGGCGAGCGATTTGTTCGGTTGCAAACCGTTTTCAGTACCTTCACCTCCACTGTAACTTTCCATCAGCTCATTATCCGCATTTCCATTTTCCACATCTGAACATAAAAAGGCAAAAATCACTTCACAACCCTTTTTTTCGAAAATAACCTGAAAGCCCATTGGAAAAAACTTTAGTCGTTTTTGGGGGATAGGAACAACAAACATGTCAGAATTCTCCAAATAAACTCACCCGCACTGACGACATACTGCTCACCTAGGAAACGTATGAGCGTATTTGAAACAAAATATCATGATGTGTCAATTTTGCTTTCTTAACCTTAGGTATTAAGTAGACCAGTTCAGCCTTTCGAAGCAAAAACTAAGTATTCTTGGAGTTATCCCAGTGTACGACATAAAAACACAATTACAGACATGAAAATACAATTATCGAGATCATGACATGTTCTGCATTGCGGTGAGTTTGTATGCCTACGGTTAAAATGATATTTATCCTTTACCGTCGGATTACTTTCATGAAATCAGCTGTGACGCATGCGAAACCATTCCATGCAAGATTCCCACATTTATCATAAATATTTAAACGTCCGCAACGAATACAATAGCCCCCTCGATCAAAAGAAATCTTTACCCTTATTTTTATGAAGATTTATCGATAAACAAGCCGCATCCAATATACTCTGAACAACTTCGGCACACAAATGTTGAGTTCGAAGATTATCTCGTGTTAGAATCAATCTTGAAAAAGTTTTTGCATGATAATATCGCCATAACAAGTCTTTTCTAAGAAAAATTATATTAAAAAAGGAACTGTTCCTACAAATGCCCTTGAAAAATCTTTATCACCGTTATATGTGAGCCAAACCCTCCACCTCCCACTTTCTCTTTTCAAAGCTATTCAAAGCATGTTTACTTTCACTTTTCAAAGCACGCTCCATTCAAATCCACCGACGCATTTTTACTTCTTTTATTCATTCTTCAAGAATGTACCGTATAATCTTTTCAAACCAAATTCTGGATATGAAATTTCTTTACTTGCCTAAGAAGCACCTAAGTGGAGGTCGCCCTCATAAATCTCATACGTGATTTGCATAAATAACATTAACTTTGAGTGCTGCAATATGAATGAAATAGAACGAAAGCCATATTTTATGGTCACAAATGGGCACCGAAAACCGAATTCTATTCACCACTGCAACGAAACAACCAGAAAAACGTAAAGCGCTCAGTGTTAGTCATCCCAGCAATAACCGAATCACTCACCTATAGAGCACATTCATGAGCTCAATGGGCAATCGAACATTCCTCATCAGCTGAGTGCCTGCCCAATCACAGTCCAGTAAATTTTTCAACGAGCGTAAACACAACTTAAACACATCTCTTTTACATTAATAAACTCAGTCTTATTCATAAGCTCAGTTCCTCAACAATTTTCCACTTTTACAAAGTTGCGTAATAAACGCGAATAAAAACGTTTTAGACGTAATGTTTCCCAAAAAGAAAACAGAAGTCAACAAACTTTTACCACACCAATCAGCTATCATTTCATGAAGGTAAGCAAGTAAGATGGTATCCCATAACATATTGGATGAACCTAATTTGATGAAATTCTCATCAGACAACGAGTATTAAACGCTCTCGCACGCGTAGCTGACAAGTTATAAAAAGGGGCTACTGGCGAGTTCCTTTGAAATCACTTGCTGAAATTTATGCACCTTTCTCCTTTTCGAGTCTTAAACGGTTAGTAGGCATATTACGAACTCATTTGCTGCGAGGAACCTGAACCTCGATTTTTTTGCTGCATTCTCGAATTCGCTCTCTGCATCAAACAGGACTAATCCCCGATTCGGTGACCTTCTCCCCTCCCCTCTTCCGGTCGAACACTACAGTAAACTTCAGCTCATCCGTATTCGACTCCACAGCAAACACTATCGAGCAACCTTCAACGACCATAGGATTCTATATAACTCAGCTAACCTGAACGGTTTGATCGCCTTCTGAATAGGATCGATTCGAGCACAATGCCTCCACACAAATACCTAGCATTACATAAAAATGTGTTTCCTTTGAAGAATTCTCGAGTTTCGCATAACCCTGAAATTACTGTTCGTACTGATACCATCACTCTGGAGAGCAAAATATCCTGCGCATACATTCCCCTCCCCCCCCCCCCCCCCCTCCTCGCTCTTTTTTATGCCCAAACTTCCCTCTCCTCTGGCCAAACAAAACCGACACAGCTGTGCTTTCGGTGGTTCAGATATTTTAAGATTACCCTAACGCAGCTTAACACAGTAAAAACCAGGAAACTTTCATGTAAACAACTTGTTTAATTCATGAAAAAGTTCGACGACTTTCAACGACTAGGTCAGTAAATGAACAAACAGCAATTTAAAAAAAAAACCTTTGAGTTCGTTGGAAGCTCGAAATTACTTTGCCTTAACCAGGTAGCAGCAGCCAGCAAAATCGGAGGCCAGCTTGAGCGATAGTATTCTTTACATGACTGAAATGTGACACTTCCAATGCGAATAATTTCTTGTGTACGTATATTTTAGATAATATATTTCGTTTATCCCCTAACAGCTATTTCGCAATCACTCACAAGACTATTTTATTCACTACAAAGAAAACTGACCCTTCTAAATCAACCGTTATGCACATTTTACAAATAAGAGCTATACGCTGAACGGATCGACTAAAAAGAAACCGGAGTTCGCTATGAAGAAAGATTCCTGTTTATATCAACAAATGGCTTCAAGTAATTCTCTAAAAATTTGTCTTTTTTCTTCGCACTGATAATTCGCTCGCATCGCAGCGGATGAAACACTTTCAAATGCTTAAAAATCGATAGAGATTTTATGAACGCAAACAGACAGAGAGGGTAAGTTCAACAAGCAAATTTCCGAAGATCCTGAAAGGAAACAGGGCGCATGCAGTCACGCAAAAGCAAACAAATAGGATAGGTATCGAATTAGCACCCAGCAGCGACCATAGGTTAAGGAAAGCGGGAAGAAGAGGTCAAACAATAATTACGACTTTAGAAATTCATAGGCATCTTAAAAAATCAAACAAATACATCCGCCATATTACTTTGCAAAATAGCTCTCCCGGCATAGTCGCCACTTCTAACAAATCCCCTCTACAAGGCCACGGACTTCACATCCCCCTGAGGCTCTAATCGGGGTAATGAGGTAGATACCCCCTAACGCAGCTTTTACAGTGAATAAAGAACATAAAGCAAAAAAAGCTAACATCGGCGCTCTCTGGAGCATAATATGCTCCGCCATTCGAAGGCAACTGCGAAGCGAACTCTGGAGGCAGCGAAAGCAGCGCGGAATCGCGTAGGGCAGCCAGCCAGTGCTCTACCAGCGAACCAAGCTCCGGGGTCACTAGACTCAGAAGGCTCTCAGATGCGTAGTATGGCTCCTCTTCGTCTTCAAAAAATGCTCATCATCAGGTAACATGCATAGCGGTGAATCTGTTGGTGAGGTAGGTGGTCAATGAATGGCACCACACCACGAACTTTAATGAAATGAAAATAAAATACCTTTCTGCAAGTGTTCTTCGCAATTTCTTACCATGAAACTAATGAATACTTCAAAGAACCTCTAAAGAAATTTATTTTTAAAACGACTTAATTCGATTCTTGTCAATGAACTTTGCGATGCAGATTTCCCAAAGAATCCCTTCTTTTCCGAACTGGATCGGCTAATTACTTCATCAAATAAATCTTAGACATGGCTGTTAACATATTATTACCCAGAAAATGTGATCGCCGAAAAGCCGCACAGTTATTAATTCCGCAAAAGAGTCGATTGCGGAAAATCAAAAACCTTTGGGTTTCGCGGCGATTTCCTCTCTTTTCTTCTCCTGTTCGATCGCAACGATATAAACTTCAGCCCAAGCCTTTAATATAGCGAGCTTCTCAAGTGTGGCTGCGCTTTCGCTGTATAGCTGCGTGTTGACCGAACCGTGCGTTAGTTTGGCAAGAGACGAAACCAGCAGCTAAAATCTATCATTTAAAACAAGTGCTTGGAATGTTTCAAGCAATACGTAGTAACGGCTTCCTGATGATCTCACCTGCTATCTGGCTCGATCTAGTGTTGAGAATTCGGAAAACGATTATTGAAAAACTAGAAGTTTCACAAAACTAGTCGGTAAAGCTTTAGCAAAACCCCGGTAACCCAGCGAAAATCTGGTTGCCTATTATTTTAAACCCGAATCTCCTGATCAAGTTCTACGCAACTTTTTGCTGGTCAGACACCGAGGCCTTTGTTTTCGTTGCCTATTGCAAGTAAAATCGCTTTCGATCAATAAATTACACCAGCGTAAACCGCTCATCACATTTACTGATGGGCATACTGGAATTTGCACTGAAAAACAAGTTAGCTGCCAAAAACAATCTGGTAGTCACGCACACCGATTTTAAAACTAAGTTCAACTAAAGCTGCCTTATTTTCAAGGGCAGGCAAACAGCTAGTGGGTTCATCCACGTAGCTAGTCGCTTCCAGTGGAAGAGATTGCCAGCAACATACTGTGACAACTGCCACCTCGTTGGAAATCACCGGCTACATCACGACCGCGGGAAAACACGATAGCTGGCGTTGCAACACGATCGCTGCAAAAACAGCGCCAATTTCAGGACTGCCGACTTTCTCAGTATCGAGTGCTGCTTTATTAATAAGTATAATAAAGATGCGCGAATCAACCATCCAGGCAAGAAATTCTGTAAATGTGAAAATCATGCCTGATGCACTCGTCTGAGATCATTCAAATCCCTCGCAACGCCACTTCCGATCCATGTACTGCACACCTGACACGCTGCTGCTGTCACATCACTTGGCGTCTCAGCTGCGAATGCCGGCCTCAGTGCAGCTCCTACCTAAAACGACGAGCCGTAATTTTGAAAAGGTTTACTCACGTTATGAAACTGTTGTGAAACAGAAAAGTTCACTTATGAACTTTAATGGTATTCAATTAAGACTTGTACGTATTAAATAAATATACGAAAATAACTTGAGGCGAGCAGAAAACTAAAACAACTTGTTCAATTGAAAAGGAAAACAGTTGGTCGCTCGCTTCACCGAGATTATCAAGGCAGATACGATCTTTACATACTTTTAGTTCAAAGACTGACCCAAAAGCTTTTGGAAGAATTATAAATAACCGCAGCTTCACAGAACAATTTCGCATACAATTTTCAAATACTCATGCTAGCCTAGCTCTCGATGTACTAAAAGAAATTAGGCGGCCAAAATTCTCATTTCGAGGAATGTGCACTTGAAGGGATAGGTCGAGCAGGGCGAGAAGCGATCATGAGAATGTTCTGTGGAAATCGCGTTTCCGAGGTAAGCAACTTGCTAAAAGCGCATAATTGAACCGTTCCTTTTGCTAGTTGGCATTACCGCGAGACCAGCAGTGGCTCTGGTAGCCGCACGAGCGACTGCAACGACCACATGTCTCAACAGGAAGGTGGAAGGCTGAATTCGAAAATAAGTTCACTGCTCTATCAGAAAAGTGGATAACGCTCTTGGAACAACCCGTGAATCAGCTGGTCGTGCTTTCAGAAATGATCACGGAAAGAAACCGCTTAAAATGCATGAAACTCATCCCTTGACTGACACTATAAAAGCACTGTGACTTGAAAGATGCAATTTACTGAAACGATGGTTTAAACAAGATCCTCTTCTCCGAGGAGCTTTTCGAGATTGAGCAAGCGCATAACAACCAAAACCACCAACGTAACAGAACACAAGCAGAAAGGATCTCGTAGTGCCACTGCATTCGTCGAACGGAAATGAAAGCTAAAGTTGGTCGTCGTCTGGAGTGGAACAACGAATGAAGGCAAAACCGCCCGCCTCTGTCGAATAAACGGTGAAGATCAATCAGGATTTAGCAGAAAACCATTTTAAAAATTAGATATGCAACTGTAAATTAGAGATCCTCTTTAGTGCCATCAACAAAAAAAGCCCTGTGATATGAAGTTCGTGAGAGAACTTCTGGATCATTCTGTGGGATTTTACAGCGGGCATAGCCTGAAACTCAGAATCATGCATGCCTGTGCTTGGAACTGTTCCAGGATAACATGTCCAGGAAACTCCGGCTCGGGAACTGTTGAAAATCGATTGATCACATCCTGAAGGCATGCCAGTCCGGCCAAACGCAGATTTGTGTTATCACTGGTCGCACCCATAAATGACATCCGCACGAGATCGGACAAATGCAAAACGAGGTAGTCCGCACGGCCCGACGACGAAATCTACAAATATTAACATAAATGGTGGCGCCTCACCAATAAACTGTCCGCAGCTGAACCTTACAAACTGATCGATAGGTACTTCTGTGCGGGATTTTTCAGGATCGTACTGACTCAGATACTTCCTCAGACGGCGAGCTATGAGCCTGCGCTGATTTATTTGGAATACATTAAGTGATCGGAGGCGTTCTCCTCAACGTAAGGTATGTTTAAGTGATCAGAAAGCTTTGCTTCATTCAATAATAACGAAAAAAAAGGAAGATATCCTCCGACGCTCAGTGAGGACAATCAGCCGAGATGATCCTGATCAGCAACAATAGATTCGAGTTCTGGTGCACAACAATCGAGCGCAAAAAGAGCAAGCTCTCGCCAATGACTCGGGACGCAGTGTGTAATAGGAAAACTAGCCTGAAGTTCCTTGGCCAACGCAAGGTCAAGATGTGCACGTTCCGTTTCGCATACAGTCATCAGTCTCTGAACAATTTCGGTGGCGAATACTCGTGTTGGCCACCGAGGCATCAACTTCGGTTTATCGTCTCGACCTTCCGT
This sequence comes from Toxocara canis, assembly GCA_000803305.1. Lineage (NCBI taxonomy): Eukaryota > Metazoa > Nematoda > Chromadorea > Rhabditida > Toxocaridae > Toxocara > Toxocara canis. The sequence continues at coordinate 573,622 of JPKZ01001543.1, forward strand.
TGACGACTGCAGAGTCGCGTCGTCATCTACACACTGCAAACGATCATTCGACAGCTGACGCAGAAACAGTTCGCAGGCAGTCAAGCGTGCACAATCTCAACACAGTCATAGCCGAGCAAGGGGAAGAGGGAAAGGTAGGTGGAGTATAACCTGAAGCAGGAGAATTCAAGGATGACCTTACGGAGATTTGCCAAAAAAAACTTTTGCGCGAAATTCCAGGAAAAATGAAGAGTGGCGGGGGAGGAGGGGAAGAAAAACCAAGAACTCGGAAGGCTACTCAAGAAATCGACAAATTTTGTAGATGACGGTATCCGCACTAGTCACCTGCAAAGTTGTCTGGGTTTAAAGAGGTACCTTCGAAGCTCCGACGACAACATCTGACTGGTTACGTTCCGTGAGTAGGGTAAGAAAAACCAAGAACTCGGAAGGCTACTCAAGAAATCGACAAATTTTGTAGATGACGGTATCCGCACTAGTCACCTGCAAAGTTGTCTGGGTTTAAAGAGGTACCTTCGAAGCTCCGACGACAACATCTGACTGGTTACGTTCCCTCAACTGCGGGCGCTCTTTCGTATCCAGAAGCGGTCTTTTCGATCGGGATACGCCTTTTCTACAGAAGACTCCCCGCACACTTTACGATAACTGAAACTAACTTCTCGTTCATCGTCCTCATCTACTCCAGCATCGGCATTGGGTTTCTCGTCGATTTGAATAGTACTACGCATATCGGCACCCATGCATGATGCGAGTATGTCCTTGCACATCGACAACCAGTAGTTCAAATGATCACCGCATGTCGCCTGCACCAGCGATACCAATGCTTCCTAAGCACACCCATATTATTAATTACTTAAACACAGGCAAGTTAAAGCAAGCGACCAAAATATCGGTCTGCCCCGCAAGTACTCTTTCTACGACTGCCAACCATCCACACGGAGATATGAATCTATGTGAGGGTTCCCTCGCCCCACATCTCTCCACTCTGACATTAATAAGAAAACTGCGCACACCCCAACTGTAAATTAGAGATCCTCTTTAGTGCCATCAACAAAAAAAGCCCTGTGATATGAAGTTCGTGAGAGAACTTCTGGATCATTCTGTGGGATTTTACAGCGGGCATAGCCTGAAACTCAGAATCATGCATGCCTGTGCTTGGAACTGTTCCAGGATAACATGTCCAGGAAACTCCGGCTCGGGAACTGTTGAAAATCGATTGATCACATCCTGAAGGCATGCCAGTCCGGCCAAACGCAGATTTGTGTTATCACTGGTCGCACCCATAAATGACATCCGCACGAGATCGGACAAATGCAAAACGAGGTAGTCCGCACGGCCCGACGACGAAATCTACAAATATTAACATAAATGGTGGCGCCTCACCAATAAAATGTCCGCAGCTGAACCTTACAAACTGATCGATAGGTACTTCTGTGCGGGATTTTTCAGGATCGTACTGACTCAGATACTTCCTCAGACGGCGAGCTATGAGCCTGCGCTGATTTATTTGGAATACATTAAGTGATCGGAGGCGTTCTCCTCAACGTAAGGTATGTTTAAGTGATCAGAAAGCTTTGCTTCATTCAATAATAACGAAAAAAAAGGAAGATATCCTCCGACGCTCAGTGAGGACAATCAGCCGAGATGATCCTGATCAGCAACAATAGATTCGAGTTCTGGTGCACAACAATCGAGTGCAAAAAGAGCAAGCTCTCGCCAATGACTCGGGACGCAGTGTGTAATAGGAAAACTAGCCTGAAGTTCCTTGGCCAACGCAAGGTCAAGATGTGCACGTTCCGTTTCGCATACAGTCATCAGTCTCTGAACAATTTCGGTGGCGAATACTCGTGTTGGCCACCGAGGCATCAACTTCGGTTTATCGTCTCGACCTTCCGTTGACGACTGCAGAGTCGCGTCGTCATCTACACACTGCAAACGATCATTCGACAGCTGACGCAGAAACAGTTCGCAGGCAGTCAAGCGTGCACAATCTCAACACAGTCATAGCCGAGCAAGGGGAAGAGGGAAAGGTAGGTGGAGTATAACCTGAAGCAGGAGAATTCAAGGATGACCTTACGGAGATTTGCCAAAAAAAACTTTTGCGCGAAATTCCAGGAAAAATGAAGAGTGGCGGGGGAGGAGGGGAAGAAAAACCAAGAACTCGGAAGGCTACTCAAGAAATCGACAAATTTTGTAGATGACGGTATCCGCACTAGTCACCTGCAAAGTTGTCTGGGTTTAAAGAGGTACCTTCGAAGCTCCGACGACAACATCTACATCTGACTGTTCCCTCAACTGCGGGCGCTCTTTCGTATCCAAAAGCGGTCTTTTCGATCAGGATACGCCTTTTCTACAGAAAACTCCCCGCACACTTTACGATAACTGAAACTAACTTCTCGTTCATCGTCCTCATCTACTCCAGCATCGGCATTGGGTTTCTCGTCGATTTGAATAGTACTACGCATATCGGCACCCATGCATGATGCGAGTATGTCCTTGCACATCGACAACCAGTAGTTCAAATGATCACCGCATGTCGCCTGCACCAGCGATACCAATGCTTCCTAAGAACAACCATATTATTAATTACTTAAACACAGGCAAGTTAAAGCAAGCGACCAAAATATCGGTCTGCCCCGCAAGTACTCTTTCTACGACTGCCAACCATCCACACGGAGATATGAATCTATGTGAGGGTTCCCTCGCCCCACATCTCTCCACTCTGACATTAATAAGAAAACTGCGCACA
>JPKZ01001543.1:583825-600308 GCA_000803305.1 Toxocara canis
TTAGCTTTCTTTAAAATAAGACGTGGAACTAGGTGGTGAAGATAACAGCACTCAATATTCTGGAATGTTGTTATTTCGATATCTGTAGAACAATCCCTCACTTCTGGTTCGATCATAACAGAACATGGTATATCGAAAAAGATACTTCCCAACAAAAAGCGCACTTTAAAGTATCATTTTCACTGTGTACTTCTTGCGAGCGCCACGCAATAGAATTTAATGAAATCATCAACTAGCAATAGGACGAATGCATCACAGAGTCATACAAAAAATCGTAAGCAAGATGGATGACATGCTGTCAGATATATTAATTAAATTCAGGAAAGCGAAATGCATTAATAATCATCGTCTGTCTTTAAATCGATGCATAAATTAATCTTACCTCTACATAGATCAAAGCTCTACGACGCCCAATTAAAAACATCGAACCATTACCCCCAAAATCCAAAACGATTATTCGCAGCGATGTTTTATTAACGCCATTCTCCGCCAGTCATTACGAAGTCTCTCGTAAAGACAGCCGAGCGATTTTTCAAATCATAAAATGCTGCAGCCACTCCCCAAAGATTGGACAACTGAAAATGGGCTGGACGATGGGCTCCGACAAAGTACATAGCATATCCACCAGCATTTCGCCACTGACCACAACTCCTCCCTCCCCTCGCCCAAAGGCTCCGCCACTGCCCCTCAAGCGGAAATGTGCAACGCAGGTTAGCTGATAAGGACAGTGCGGTGACACTGTATGAAACAGTACAGTCGAATACTCTCTGTGGAGAATTTTTACGCCGATTTTTAATATTATATCGACGTGAAAACTGGTTGTAGCATTAAAAACACTTCCCATGCATTTTCTTCCCCTCCCCCTTTTAGGAGCTATAAGAAAAGAACATCTTACTCTCGCTGGTGTCTCATAACACTGATTATGTGAAAAGTAATTTTAAGAAGTTGAAGTTTAACAACATTAACGAAGGAAAACATGCACCAAGATGTCAAAGAAAAGAAATCAACAAAGCTTATCGTAGTTCACCGACTGGTCGATTTAAGAAAAATGAAACTGGGTTCAGAATAGAGAGGTATGTGCCCCCTTTTATTACCAATCGAAGATAGGCTCGTCCATCTCAACGATCAGGAAGCTGTCCGCCCTTTCCATTTTTGCAGCACGAAAAACTTTAGAAGATGCATCAACAAACGATAAGCATGCACTAACAGTACAACCCTATGCAGTCGATTTCATGCCACACATCAAGCTTCCAAATGTACGCAGGCTACCTTAGGCACGTTCGAAACGATAGTGACTAGACATTTTGCCTGTATTGGTTGTTCAGTGTTATAATTCAGTCCAATATTTCTTTATAAACCACGCTAAAAAATTATCTAAAATAAAGTCGTTGGTACCTTTGGTACTTGTTGCTAATCTAACGGCCAAAATTCCAAGAACCCAAAATTGCTGCCAAATTGGCCTTTCTCACCTTTTGCTCTCGCGTGTGAACACAACACATTAATGCACCATTTTATAACCACCTACGATTCAATGTGAATTGATCGCTAAGCTCACGAAGCTCCACTCCAAACACGGTTCTAATTCTATCACACATAAGTAAGAAATGGCTCGTCCTCCCCATCCTCCTCCCCCTCCCCATGCCAATTGTTCGTTACATTTGCATCTCGTTAAAATAAACAACCTAGATTTTAAATTATCCCCTCAACTAAACAAATATACAGTGCACACCATGCACAAACATTTTCAGAACGAAGCAAAGCAGGGAGAAACCGTTTCAAAATGCAACAAATTTTTCAGTTCGTACAACAATCGGAGTTATAATGATTTGCGAACATCAGTGCAAATAATAACTCACAGAACCGCCATAAATAAATTCATTCCTTCGGCTTGGCTCCAGCTGAATTCAAGACATAATAAAAACTTAAGCAAAAACTTTAACTTAAAGCAAAGGAAATAAGATGGACAGAAGCGTGCAAAAATATAATACGCATTCGCAATCCCAAAATCCGATGAAGATTTTCTTCTAGCATCATAGACGCGCATCCCTCATTCGGTCTGAAGCACCTTTCGCGGTATCCCTCAACTTTTCAGAATCTTATCATTTTGTGTGATCTCTCATCAGAAACGTTTAGAACACCCAAAAACGGTATTTTTATGTGCAATATCTTCCGGCGACTCACTAAAAACAATATATTTTCGCCCTATTCGCCGCCAAAATAAAGTGATTAGAACGTGTGGCAGCGGATCGGAGACAACAGCCGCCCATGAACGGCTCAGCAAAGAGAACGGCTGCATTTTCAATTGCAAAATAATGTAAATGTTAAACACCATTTGGTACCTTCAAAAAGTCGGATGTATACGCGGTAATGGTAATCGCGATATATATGCAAGTCGTATCCAAAAAAAAAATCATAAATTTAGCTTTACACGATGGGAGGAATTCCGTGCTACATGAAGTGATCGAAAACGCCGGTTCGACGATCAAACAAAAACTAGGATATGGAAAAAAAAACTGTTCTCAAAATCTGCATCATCCGTAAGACCGTCAAGATTCAACCAGTCCGGATGCTTGTTTGGCAAATGTCGCCTAATTTATCGGTTTCAAATCGTCCAGAATTTCCATACGCCAACCGATCACTTCAGAAATGAATAGCAAGCTTTTCAGCCAGTGCATGTCGTTGAAAAGCTGTTTACAAATTACTGCACTTTGAGATTTTAGACGGCATGAAAACTTCACAGATGCTAAGTTTCTTTCAGTCGACCAACCCAGTCTCGAAATAAAAGGGTTGAGTATTATCAATAGCTTCACCCTGGCCTACTGCACCTCCAGACTTCCGGGTTCGGTTGCGCAGTTTCAGGCAAATCGACCAGATAGCACAAAGATTCCTGTCATGGGGACTGCATCAGGAAAGGGTGCATATAGGGAGCTATACGGCATATTACGATACCAAGTGCGTAAAAATGAATAAGGTTGACAAACGAGCCTCGTGTTCAATGAATGACTGATCGGTGTCCATAAGCCATGCTCCTAGCAACGATTCGGCCACCCCTGGACACAACGCAGCCAGATGCGAAGTCGATGCCGTCGACTGTCCATTGTCGGACAGTGTCATATCTGCCACCAGTTCACGCAGTAACTGTGCGTACAAGTCTACAACAAACTTTTTCCTTCAGATGCAACATCGATGCACCTGTGTGAAACCACGATTACAATCAAATTTTCAACATAATCTCCTGCTAAATAATGGGAAGGTAGGATGGAGGTAGGGTGGGATGGGGTGGGGGGAGGGGCGAAGTTGCTGCACTTTTCGTAATGAACTGCTGCATTAATTTTGTTGCGCCCTTTCCAAACCTTGTTGCTGTCGCTTTCTATTTGTTGCGTTCGTTTATTTAAGTCCAACTTGTATTGCAGTTGGTCGCATTGGATGGACATTTTTATGAAAGCAAACATATTCATCGCGTGCGCGTTTGGTCGAAACGAGATAAAACAAATGAATAATTATAAGACACTGGTATTAAATAAATTCTGATGATGTAACATGATTGAAGACCACTTGGGACAGCCAACCGAGGACCACCAAACGGGTGCCGCTATTCGCTTTATGGCAAAAGATGCCTGAAGCTAACTAACTATCTGTTCTCCTCGCTCGGTTATGTGTGTATGTGTGTGTGTATGTGTGAGAGAGAGAGAGAGGGAAGTAACATGAGGTTGCACTAGACGTTTTTAATCTGTTAGCCCCAAAATACCTTACTGAGGATGACGAAGCCGAGGGGAGCTGGGGTGGGATGTTCTTTCCAGCTTGTTTCACTGCTGAATAAAAAGCTAGAAGCTAATATAATGGTTACGCATCAACTTATGTATACAAAGCAGATTTCACATTTTTCCTAACCCTACACATCGATAGTGTTAATAGGTCCGTTCAAAGCATAATAAAAGGAAAAAAAGCGAAACAAACGTTCATAATATTTTGGCGAAATATGACTTAGCAGCGCGTAGATTCTCAAGCGCACCATCGATATTAGCGTGCGCAACTTAGCGCCATAGCTTCGAATAAGTATGGCAACACTGCAAGAAATTTATACAAGCACAACTTCGTCAAGACCTACACCAGATCCGTTACAGGAACTCGAATGGCAATGAGAAAATAAACCAGTATTCGCGATAGATAAAAAAGGCTTTTAGAAGTTGGTCATCAACGTTTAAAAAAAAAAAAACCAACTAGTCTGTTACTGAAGTGTCTACAAGTTCCGTTACTCCACTGTCTCCACCCCATACCCCCATCCCCCTCCTCTCTCCCATTCCCTTCCTTCATAACGATACACCTTCGATAACAGTAAGTTATTCAGAGCATATTTCCTTACGCCACCACCGCCTTTACAGTACACGAATCAAAGTGATTAACGTCGTGATACCCACAAGAATTAAACTTTTGCGGGCACTAACGCAGAACTATTATTCTCTTTTTCCTCGAAGCTTCTCATACCGCTATGCCCCATTTTCTCACGTACTATGCATTTTTACTTCATAACTCTAGATTAATTACTCGAGATTTTTTCTTGAAACATGGTCAGTCGAAAAAATCACCACAATCACACTAGAACAAACTTACTGTGAAATCATGACCAGTGAACATTCGATGGGTTGTATGACCTTCCGGATGACATCATCGCTCATCAGCGATGGACAATACTTAGCAAACACGGCCATTGAGGCAAGTGCGCCAGCACGTGCCTCGAGAGTACAAGTCCATGTGAACGCATCACCTCGATTCTTTTCTGCTTCGGCTTCCTTGGTAGATCGCGGAAATGAACTCTTCCACAGCAGTAGCAGTCGAGGCAAACTGCTTTGCACGGAAGAACGACCTTAAATCTTTTCATGAGGCATCCCTCCTTCCTCAATTCGCCTTGTTGTAAGCCTCAGAAAGCCAATGTGTGAACTTTTTCCACCAAGACATTATTCTATTTATTTCATAATCCCTTTACCGTTTTGCAAGGCGAGCAATCTTTCAGAACTCCTTCCCCTCTCACTTCCCTCACCATTTCTGCACCTACTCATAGACATCACAAACGTACGGTAGCTCAAGAGCCTGTTCTGGGGTTAGGGGCCGGACTATCTCGTTGGCTTGAGCCGGAGTCTCTGTTCTCTTCAGAGCTCGAAGCGAAGACGAGTGAATTTGTCGGAGTCTTGCATTATTTCTCATAAAATGCCGTTCAATGATTTCATTATGTTTCCCATCCCCTTCATCAATTTATCATTACTTTCATACACTGTAGAATGCACTTAAATATTACCATCACGCTGTTTCAATCCATTCCACATCTGGCAACTTTATCTTCATTCGTATGCAGCGAAGAGAAGATTGAAGTGGAAGAGGAGATATTGGCTCAGTATCAAAGGAACTCATCATGCACTAACCTAATTTGAGAACGGCGGAAACGAGCGTCCATCCAGCTTGTGTCTTTACTTGTGCGAGACGGCTTGCTTGCGATGCGGTCTTTATTAAATCTTCTGCCACAGTAAATACCTGCCTGCAAACTAAATTTAGTGCACCAAAACAATTTATAATGCTCATACTTTTTATTAAGGAAGATAATTATTACGATTTTCTGCGTATAAGACGAACGCTACAAATCAGCAGTCCACCCCATAAACTACTGGAGAGTTCGTAGTTCTAAAATTTCCGAGCAAAAGGTATTATCAACATTATAATCAAATTCCTTCTCAGTTGACATCAGAAAATCTAATCGTTTTTGTTATTTAATGAATTTGCTATTTAATGATTTCATTATTTAATGATTTTGTTAGTTAATGATTATTCACTGTATTTTATGCAGTAACTCAACATTTCTCTGTAATTCCCTCAGAAGATGCGATAAGTCAACTGGGCGCAAAAAAAGGGAATTTTTTCTGCAAAGTAAAAATGCCATTTACACAGCGAATCCATATGTACGAATCCTCTTAAAGTGCCTGAGAATGCTCACGAATTTCAACGGCATTTCGAAAGAAAAAAAAGAAATACAAGAAGAAATGTGCAGCACATAAAAAACCAACTTCGACTTCCCATGGGGAATGCCTAATTTGCAGTCGGATGAACCAGCCAATAATGCAGCCAACGCCAATGAGTAACCACTTATCGCGTCTCCACATGCCTTCATGTGTTCCAGTCTGAAAATTTTTATGAAAATACGCTCAGCTTCGAAACTATGAAAATTGTGTTCCCAAGCTGAACTCTTCCGCATGATTGCTGTTATTGGTTACAGCTTGCCGACTGAACAAAGCGAACTACCACCACTTAACAAAAGAGTTCTGGTTCAGACAGCCGAACTTTCTCGCACCCTTACCTCAAAGTTTGCTATGATTCGTAGGAGATATGACAACTAGTCGATCACCCTATCCACAATTTGCGCAAAAACAAAAAAAAAAAACAGATCTACTCAGCATTTCCCCTCCCTCTCCGTCCACTCCAAACTTGCCATGCCGTTCGAAGAGAGGACCGCAGTTTACAAATCTCATGACTTGTTTATCGAACACATCTTATGACTATTTTACATTCCCCTGAGATACTTACGTAAAGTTATATAAAGCAGTATTTAAAAAAACAGTTTTGCGAATAATGAAAACCGGAGGGCGAACTGTCTGTTCGGACGTGTCGTAAACCCTCTGGTGAGCCTGTTACAGTCAGCTCCAAAACAGAGCAATTCTTTGCGCGTCTGGCACTTTCGCCAGGCAAATCGCCGGCCGCTTTGCGCGACAATGTTGTTATTATTTCTTTGCTAATAATTTTAGTTACTATTTTTATTAATGTTCCTTATTATCACTACTTTCATTTCCTTCGTTTTCTTATTATCATTTCCATTATTCCAATTTATTTCTTATAGCATTCTCCAATTTAAAAAGCCAAACCTGCTAATGCACCGATCGATAAGCGGGGTCAGCTGTGAGGGGACGCTGACCGTGGCACACCTCAGACACCATGCTGCCGCTATGCGAGTAGCTTGCACCGGATGTAACAAGCACGCGAACACCGGCTCCATTATGCCTGCATATAAACCAATCAAAACGACAATACGATTACAAACGCAAAGTATCGCACGCCATTTAAACAATTTATGAGGGTAGCGGAAGACTAGAAGAATATATAGTGTACGATAGATGAACGTCGGTAGTATGGAGGCACCAGAAAAAACTATTTCTAGAAAAGCGTAACAAGAATCCAAAATCCAAAAAAGCAGAACTTGGAGAATCCGGAACCGTAAGAGGTCAGAACATCTACAGCACACACTTCTAGAACGCTAAAACTGGGACCGGAATATGAGTACAATTCTAGTACAATTCAACTGGACAGAACAAATGCACCCGATACGCATCATCACTTGTCACATCAACTTTCAATTCAATTAAACTCATCACCATCAACTTTCGTCAACCTCAAGAATGCCTCTTGTGTTAGTGTAATTCATAATATAACCTGATCTTTAAGCAGCGTTAACGCAATATTCCTCACACCAAAACAATGGTCTTCCCAGTTATATGCAAAGACGAAATTTCAGGGATCCGATTAAGCAAGTACCGCTTGTTAACAACACCTGTGTGCTGCAATTATAAGAAAAGAAAAAAGGATCTTCTGGTCGAACCAAACCTGAAGCTTCGACAAACAGAGGTGTCACTGCAGTGCCAATCTGGCGCACCAAGCATGATATCTCAAGCAGAATTGCTATTGACGCCTGGGCGCTCGCGTACGCCTCTGGTCCTAGCACCCTATCCACTCCAGGATCAGGATTATAATCTGCAAACTTAATCACTAAGTACCTTCGTTCTACCTTGCTCTGCCGCATTACCAAATCGAGAAAATTTGATGACATTAAAAATGGACATTCCGCAAAATGATATCAGGTTAGTCATTAAAAATCTCCAGTGGTCTGTCGTTATACATCCAGAGTCCTCCGAAACAATTGAAGCTGCACCCTCGCTAGACCACGAGCAAAAGTTTGAAAACACAGGAGGGATAACCATTAATAGTCAACAAACCGAAGGGCAGCCATCAAAATCGACTAGACCACTCTAACCTAAGCGTCTAAAAATATTCTAGTTATCTGGTGATGTAGACTACAGAATTTTCCACTAATAAAATTCCACATTCTAAATCTATGTTGGTAAACAAGTTTGGTACCTTTCTCGACTGCGTTTATTACTTGCCTGCTCTCGACTCCAAACTGTAGCGAATACCAAACTCAAGCTGGTCATGAATGAAAATTTATGGTCGTTTCTAAGTAAAAGGCCACCATGTTGCTATGGCCTGCCTGCGCTTTACGACAGCAGCGATCGAACCGCAATCGCTTTTTTATCAGCGCCAAACAATTCGAGGAAATGAACGCACCAAACGAGTTGATACAATCAGCAAGAATAGCGCCAAGTTGTTTGCATACGGCGATCTGCGCCTGCTCACTTAGCATTGCACCAACTGTACTTCTCAGGATGTAGCCGATACAACGACGCATATATACCACTTCCGCTGCTTGGGACGCATTGCTGCAATACTGTCCCTTCTACAACTGCTTGCAGTTTGGCACGGAGAAAATTCCTCTGCTAACTTGAGCAAGCCATTCCGCCTCCATTCATCATTGATTTCAGCCCCTCCTCCACCTAGCCGACGACATTCTCCTCTCCACTTTCAACTTTAATGTTCGCTGACGTCATACTCCGAGATTCTCATCACTTTTCCTACGCTTATTAATGAATTTTGTCCATGAGCCACCTGCACCATGATAAGAATGGACAGAAAGGAAGTCAATGAAGAAGATGAACAAACGGACGGAGAAAGAGGGATGAGTGACTATGCACACCTCCATTTTGCACAGTTGATGTGTCATTACGTGCAAGCTTAAATAAAATTTTAAAACACAAAAATTTGATCAATCTAAAATAAATCTTCTTACTTAGTATATGCGAGTGGTCCACACTTGGCCACAACCTCTACCAGGTGTTTTAGCACCAGCAGCATATTCTTTTCCAGCCAGAGCGGGCCCAATTCCTTTATAAATTCGATGTAGCCCTGCAAACAGAGTACGATAACAGTTTGTTCTGCGATTATTGTAACTAACCGTTAACAATGGTAACCGTTAGCCGAACAACAAATGCAAAGAAATTATCGACATCTTAATCGCGGTATTACGTATCTAGATCGTTCTTTACCTTGAAAAAACAAACAGTATGGGCAAACAGCATCAACACATCAATTTAAAATGAATAAAAATCAATCAAACATTTTTTTAAAATAAACATTAAACATTCCAAATATGATTATCACAGAGCGCGCCAATGCATCTAATTTCTTCCAGTTGCAGAGATCTCACTTTCGTATTTATATTCAAGCCTTCGGCCGTACGAACCTCTTTGTTGGAACGGCAAGATGCCTTAAACCCTTTCAGCGGGTCTAACGCTCTCCTTTCAAAAACGTCACATCAAAAAGCACTTCTCCCAGCCGATACGACTCTGGTAAGTCTCCAGCTGCTGTAATAGCTCAAATAAAAAAAGGCAACATGGCGTGCAAAGACAGCAAAAAGATAGGCATGGAACAAGACGGGATGAGATCCTCGCCATCATTCGAAAGAATAAACAGAACTACAGCAGTTTTGCATCAAGAAATACGCGGAATGCTCACCAAAGTGACGCCGATACGTATTTCCTTTTGCCCTCCAGCGACCGCAGCCGACCCACTCTTTAAGAAACCGCCAATGCCTCCTCGCAAAAATCCAACTGAGAGAATCCCAAACGCCTCTTCAGCCAGCGTTACCTTTGCAGTCGAAGTGGAGGCACCCGCTTGCTGTTTACTTCCTTAAAAACCTTTCATAGTCTAACTTTTTTCGAGCTCAAATGAGCAACAATGACACTGCATGGATCTTCCAGTACGCGAAATTCCTTATTTGTGGAAACTTCCCGTTTGAGCGGCACCCTGAATTTCGAACTGATTTTGACCGGATCAATATAGTGCACGAAATTCGGAAACGCAACCGACGCTACTACGAACCCGCAGTTCTATATTTGTGGTCAGACTCCTTCTTGTTCAGCACGATGGATGCCGTCGACAATAAAGCTGAGCTCATTAATCACGTGAAGTTCTCATGCTGAAGGTTTGCCCATTTGCCCACCATGGCTCTTGCACGTTTAATCTGTCAATTTTCTAAGTAGCACAAAGTGTAAAAACTTGAAAGCACTTTAATCTTCTTTCATATGCAATTCACAATTTAAAAGATGCGCAAAAAACCTCCTAAATATGAAACTTTACGAACAATAACCGGGCAGAAAGTGAATCATTTCCGATTTGTCTTGTTTACACGCAACACTGCTAATAAAATTTATCGTTAGCAAAAGTGTGGCATACACCCCGACCTTTCGATTATAGCTAATAATTTTTTTTAAAATCCCATACTGACTGTTTGCTTATCGCACTCTCGTAAACGCTAAGAAAACGATGTGAGAACAATAACAAGATAACATAACAACAACGGTAACAATTACGGTGATCAAACTGAGTAACCTGGGGTAGACGCCTTAGGTGGATTTTGTGCCGTACTGAAAAGCACGGCGAACAGCCTTGCAATCGACAGTCTCACTTCGTAGTTACTCGACTCGAGTGCTTTAAAACACAAAGTACTAATACTCTCTACTTCGTTTGTGTAGAGAAACGAATACTCCGGCACCATCGCTGTTAAACACTGAAACTTTTGAAAATAATATTCTTGAGACTTTGAGCAGTACAGCACGAAAATACTTAACTCAGTATAAACATAACTTTACTTTGCAATTGAATTGCAGGGAACCGATGGAGAGAAAATCGTAAGCTTAGCTACGAAAAGCCAACCGAATAAATTAAAAACTGACGCAATGAACAAAACCAGAAGGGGTTTGAACTTGCGATGTTGACTACGCGATCGCTTCTCTAAACGAGTAAACGATAGGGACAATTCAGTCATTTTCTTTGAAAACCCAACTCTACTCGCAATGATGAATGTGCTAAATCATCAAAATCCCTTCTCTATGCACATCACTGGCAACGTATAAATCGTATAATTATCACTCGGTACGAAACCAAGAGAAGTGGAGTGCACGTCAGGATAAACGAACAAAAAATTGAACCATCCACTTCAATCGAGTCAAAGTTAGAACGAACAAATTATAAAGTTAAAGGATGTAAAATGGATAACTAAATAGTTGCTGATAACAAAGAACGAAGGTCAACACTTCAAATATTTCGGCTTGGACCATACAGCATAAAGATGAAATAAAGAAAAGCAAATAAACAAATAAATAACAAACATTAATAGCAGCAACTCGGACTGCCATGACACGATCGTTGAAGTGATTTCTAACGATTTTGTAGAGATCCTTATGAATTGACGATGCGGCCGCACCAAGACCCACTATCATTTTGGAGAACGTTAACATCAGTTCCGCTCGACCTTGCGACTGCAAATGGCCGGCCCACTTACAACAGTGAACCAGACCACATTAATTACAGTTTACGTCAATTTTATTTTTTTTACTTGTTTCACACGAAAACTTCGCAGAACCTTTATGGTTTCAGATGACACAATTAAAATACTACATTCACATCCATATTTTAAGACGCGATGAAGAAAAAGAAATTTTTTTGACGCAGTCTCAATCTAAATTTGCAATAAAAAAGGAGAAAAAGCCTTTTTCCATAAAGTTAAAGTTAAACCAAATTAAGCGATAAACAACGATGATAACAGACCAACAATGATGCAATATCATTGTCACCTTCACTGTCCAACGCATTCACCACGAATGAACAGTACTTGTACTGGATGATGTTGATGTTGTTGTGCACAAGTTTTAAATTTTTCGTATATGTTGGATTGTTCTATGCTAAACCAAGTAGTAACATAGCCAGAACTCAGAAGCCTCGCGGTCCTATCGTTTGTTTAATCATTTTCAAGGTATATTTCGGCTTTCTCATTTTAATGAAATTAGAGACAGTTTATATAGCTCGAAGGTGCTAGGCTGTAGTTGTTTGGTACTGATATTGGAACAATAAATGCTCTATATATGAAAGTAGTTGGTCTGAAATGACCAGACCGACGACCCATAAGGAATCACAGTAATATAAAACTCGTGTTCACTACAACACCACAGCGCATCTGTAAGAGCCCACCGTACGGCGGCAGAGATGCAAAGACGAAAAACAACTAAACGCTAAGCTTAAGTAAAAGTTTGGCAAGAGAATATGTAAGGCGGCCGAACTAGCGTGCTTCGACCCTCATCCATTTAAATCAGTTTTTCTCAACCTTCTTTAATAAGCTCCATCACATTATGCACCTATTTCGTCGCTCATATTATGGCAAACAAAACGAGTAAAAGAAAATGAGGTTTCTATTTATAGATGCGCATACAGAAACCTCTGATGGAGGGAGGAGTTGTTTAAATCATCTAACGATGGGAAGCGGACTTCTGTTTCGCAACGATTGCGAAATCTGCAACTCGGCTAAAAGTGACATGCTGGAGCTGGCAAAGAAACTGTTCTTCAGAAAGGTTTGGCAAGGACAATGGAAATTTCATGAGTTCCTGAGAAGATTGCCAATCCCGCACCCAATGTTAACAGAAAGCGAAAACTCAGCCTACCTCCAACCCTTCCCTTCTTTTCTCCCCGCGATGATAGAGGCGCCGTCTTTCCTTGCCACACCCAACACGGTGTTTTGACGAGTCTCAAGATACAACCTGTACACAATCTGACCAATGCTCCTTCACGCTGGATGCCGCAAGCAAACGAGCATCCACGTGTGAAACAAGGATAGATTTGCGCACCGTCCCGTTGGCTAGTAATGGCGTGTCACAAGCAAACCTCAGAAAGAGACCGAACACAATACAACTGCTGACAGCTTCACGACCTCAGCAGACAACAGCTTTCAACGTCGTGTTTTCAGAAGACCGTCGTGTCTTAATTCATCACTGGAGTGAACTGATGTCAGCAAACAACACACATGCCCGCGCCCAGAATCGAACCACTGCCTGCACTACCGGAACTGCGCACGCACACACTTCACTTCCCTGCGCCTTCCAGCCCCCACTAACACCGGAGAATGCAGCATACCTCGGCGTTCTTTATCCATTTCGACATATGGTGGTATGATTCTTCATAACTCCTTCCTACGAGTCTTCCCAAGCTTTCATACATCGCACCAAGACATGCCAGTGCTGCCCTAAAATACGAGTAGTCTCAGCCCAAAAATGTTTAAAATGAAATAACGAACAAAAAAACACAATAATCAAATAGTGAGTTTCGATAATTTCTAACATTTGGTGCAAATGGACCACAAAATTTATTCCATGACCTCTACAGCCTTTCTATAACTTCTTCATATTTCTGAACTCTTAGCATTAAATATCTACTAATAAACTGCATGATATATATATATATATTTATACAAACATTTCAGCAAACAGTCCCTCTCACTAACATTTGCAAGATTTATTTTTAAAATGGACCACAAATATTTGCAATCCCTTATAAATGAAACAGCAAAACAATTACAGTTTAACCGGAAGTTGACTTGGCGAGTCATCGCGTCCTTTCAACGCATCGTTGCAAAAGTTTATCGTCTCAAAGAGACTGTACGTATCACCGATCGAGTAAATCTGCAAAAAGACACAACTGTGCCATTAGAAAAAAATAATAAAGATCAAAAAAAACTTTTTTCTAAAAAAAGAACGGCGGATATAATTCTTCCAACTTCGAAGTATAGGAACCGCTGGTACAGAAAAAATTTTGCTTGATATGCTCTCATGATAAATCATATGAATGGGACGTATAGTTCGTCGTTTCACAGGTTCTGAAGGGAATTTGGAAGGGAAGCGGAGGAAGACCGAAGGAGAAATTCAGCGTCATATTTTGCTTGCATGAATGAGAAAAGCCTAATCTGTGAATTTATAAAACGAACCTGGGCAATGCATCTCGCTAGGAGTGTCCTCGTTGGAGGACCGGGTCCGGTCAGGATACGCGACGTCAACTGCTCTATTAATTGTTTTTGAACGCTTTTTATGTCCGTCTGAAAATCATTTCAAACTTCCACTAAACGTTTAACATTTACGAAGATTTCTTATTGTGCACAACTTTCAAAAATAAAGAACTTATTTTCAAAAAATCACACAACAGTAACAGCTGATGACAAAGTGGACTGCAAATGAAACTTCAAATAAACCATTTCAAACTCACTGCTCGGAATAACGAACTTGTGAAAATCGTAGCATACAGCTATTTCTATTTTACTGGGCCGATGTCAGCTGTAAATTAACTTGGAAAAAAAAGCAAAGATGGGGCTCCTAACCATATCCCTAATCGCTTCATGTAATTAATTCCCGGTTCGGCAAGCGACTCTTAAAAAGAAACAAAATGTAAGTAAAACATGAACCTTTTGCGTGACCGGCAGTATGGTATCGAGATAGCGAAGCCATTCGTATATGAAAACAGGTTTCTTTGGATCGGCGCATTGCTTGAGTGCGTCTTCGTTGAGAAGCAGTGAATTGGACTGCTCCATTTTTAACCCTTCAATGCGAGATACCATTCAAATTCTCATTTCAGTACAGCCAACCAACAACGCCAACGTACCGTTAACGATTTCCATAACGACAGGGCGGTAGTATGTAGGGAAAGCATGGGGGAGGAGGGGGGGGAGGGGGAAGGGAAGAGTGGCAGATCCAGAGGAGGGGAAAGAGGAGCTCATTTCTTTTCGTAATCTCTTGATGACGCCAACACCTCAACAATACACGTTGAACGATCATGCAAAATACATATCAACATTTGCTCAAACGCATAAATGCAAATGAATATATGCCAAAATAAATAATAATATTTGCCCGAGACAATCACATTCTTTAGATGCACCTCTCAATCACAGACAAGCCTACTCGCATTGCAAATGAACCCTCCAACTGTTGCGTAAAGACTTCGCTTTGGATACTTCCGCGAAAAGACATCCTCCTTCATTCACATATATAGCGATTCATCTAGCCTTTCAGCTGATCGTATTCGCAAATTGTTCTTTTTTCTTTTCGCTGATTATTAGCTTTGAATTTTTTTTTGCTGTTTTTCCATTCCATTCAAATCGATCCCGCAGCGATATATGCTCAAATCGCAGAAGCGCACTTTCCCTTTTCTGCTGCACAGCCGTTCAGCGATCGATACTTTTCAAGGAAATTCTCTGCGCACAAAAAGCGACATTTATCTATCCTTTATGCAGCTTTTTTCAACAGAGGATTTCTTCTTTTTTTGCTCTAAAAAGCATCTGAAAGGATGATATGTTCCAAAACGAAAAGAAGCAAACGGAAAAGTTGCACGCAAAAATGACTGTGCTTGATTGAATTTTTGCAAGTCATTTATTCGCACGCTAAATTGGCCGTTCTTGATTGGCCTACTCTAAATTGTTTCTATTCTACGAACGATCGAAAAACTCCCAAGGCGAGATGTTTTTCTTAACATGCACTTCTCAAGTGAAAACCTTTAGGAGGAAATTAACTGCTAAAAAAATAAAGACAAAGTCCGTAACCATTTTTTTCAGCAAAAAAACATAATTCACTTTTCAAAATGACTGCTTAAAAGTGAAATGAATCACACTGACCTTCATTTTGAAGCAATCACCTTCGACCATTCGGCTATTCAACATCACTCAACTGAGCATTACTCTCTCCCTCTCTCTATTAATGAATAACAGAAAAGTAAGAAAAAAGAAAGAAGTAGTCAAGCTGGTAGTGATAGCTCTAATCAACATAACGAGACGCTGTCCGAGGACAGAGATAATGGAAAGTGTAAATGAGTAATTGAATTTAACGAAAAGTAAACCGCTGCAATGATCGGTATGCATCAAAATTCTGATCAATGCACTTTGGCATAGCAAACACCTTTCGCCAGTTGGTCGCTTTACGTTGCCTTCCCCCTCCCCCTCCCCCCCTCCTCACTGCGAACCTTTCCGACCGGTCGTCCAATCATCGCCACCTCTAAGATTAGACTTCACCAATTACAACAAAACTCATCAATAAGAGGAAATTGAACACCTCAGAAAGTGCACCAATACAACAACCTCATAAAACGCCTCGCAAGCGCAACTGCTGAATGCAAATGTAAGCGATCAGGTTAGCTCAGTGAGACTAACACAAAAACTGTTGTTCGTAACACAAAAGATCCTTAGCAAAAAACAACCAGTGCATCACAATTCTACGAAATTCCCTTTTCGTCCAGATGTGTTGCTGTTTAGGTCTGAACTAATCCCGCCGAATCATGTGCCTCAGACAGTGATACACAGCTATTAGTGATACCATAGTAATACAGTGATATACATACAGTGATACACATTTCCTTGACTTTTAACTATTCAATTAATAAGCAGGCCGCTGCACTGATCGGTAAGCATCAAAATTCTGCTTTAAAACGATTATCATAAAAATACCACCTAGATCTGCCAAGCTCT
>JPKZ01001543.1:603450-618524 GCA_000803305.1 Toxocara canis
GGGAGGGGGAGAGGTGGGGAGGGGGGCCGGAAGATGGAGAAGAGGAAGGGAGAAGGATCCGCCAAATTTATCAGAAAATATAAACATCAGTTTAGAAAAACTGCATTCGATTTGACAATCTTTCACCTGATCCGAAAGATAAATCTCTGCTAGCAACAAAAAAAATCCCCCTCAAGCAATAAATATTCCCCCTACTTCGGTTAGAATAACTTCCTTCTCGGCACAATTTGTTAAAATGCGACTTGTGCACACTGTTCGACTATCTATCGACTCGGGTTTTTTTTAAAACGAAATTTCTTGTCTAATACTTATTTGATCCGATCATTCAATCTATTGAAAGAATCTCTCTCTCTCTCTCTTTTTTCTCTCAAGTAAATGACCACTCGATCGCGGTTTAATGCGACTGTTTTGCATTCATCGCACCATTTCAACGATTTTTTACGAAAACAATTCCAACGAGAGCAAATCCTACCATTTTACGAAAACTAGGCAATGCAACCGTGCTTATACTCGACGACATCGCTTTAGAAAAAAACGAAAGAGATGTTTCGCTTATTAACGCATATTGCAAGTGTCTTACATAAACGCTTATTCGTCGTAGTTACAAATATATGACAAGCATGATAGCTTTACGAACTGCCACGTCACTAGAACATTGACTGCATAAAAGAACATCACATCTATTCATACAAAATCTTATTTGCAATACCCTGAGGCAGTAGCACATTGAACACCTATACCGTTCGCTGTGTATTTCTGACTATTTCCTGGTAGTTTTGCGAGCACCAAAACTCGTTAATCGTCTCTGATCAAAAATTCGGTCACTCAAGTGAATACACGAAACATGTGAAGCGTTGGAAGTGTATCATGCATTGCGCTGGCATTTGAAATAACCCATGCACGCGTTTTATCTGCTTTTATTTGTATTTAGATAACGGGACCACCGGTCGCGTACACTTTTTTCTTTTTTGACAAATGGCTTGTCAAATTCCGCATGCCTCGCCCTTAGATGTGCCTTTTGCTGTTCCATCATATATCCTGGTTCATCGTGCAACCAGCTCACCCCCATTCGAGATTATCACCACCTCAATCCCGTCATATCACCACCCACAATAACTGCACGGATGAACTTATCCCATCGTGATCCTCAGTTAGAGGAGAGGGCATTAGTCACAAATCGCAGCCCGATTTCGGACTAAGACCATAATTACGCTTTAGAATAATGGGGAAAAAATAGTACGAAAAGAAAGAGGTTCTGTAGAAGTAGAAAAAACTGGGAATGAGCGCCAGGCGGTGTGCACAAAGTGCGTTTCGCAAACACCCATTCAAAATGTGCACTTCATCAATTACTTGCAAATGATGAACGTTCAAAATTTATCCCACCCTACCACTTGCAAACATTTTTTTTTACTAATGTTTCGCTCTCGTGTAAAAATGCATGCAAATTTTCCCTCTCCGTTTAGAGGAGTAGAACTTTCACCGCGGTCTATAAGACTGGTTTTAAACCGGGCAAAGCGGCAATCTTAACATTATGCATTACGAATACCAACTTTCACAGCTCTAGCCTGTGGTTCTCGAGCTGGAACGGCTGGACAGATGGCATGAGTGCACATGGCACACACGCAGACATCGCATCGTTATAACTTCATTTATAATTTCTTTGCCAAAGCCCATAAAAATAGAAAAGTTCTCAGAAAATAAAATGGTCGCAAACCGGTGCATCCGAAAGTTGACCTGAACAAGGAGGGGAGGAGAGGAGTGGAGGGGAAGGTGTAAAAAAAAGAATAAGGAAGAAGAGGAACTGCACTTTCATCCATAATTCACTGCAATCTCACTAGTACAAATTCAAGCCAATGTTTGAGGCACAAAATGAGAGAACGCATGGAGTGGAATGAAAATGAACAAACGTCGGCAAACCAATCCGATGGCTGAGAATCACTCCGGCAACACAAACGTTGCTCTCACAATGGGCCACCTAACTGGTATATAGAGGTAATGTATGTTTTAACGTGTGCATCATCAGCATATTCAAAATCGGATGGCATGCTCCATCGAAACACTCATCACTAACACCTTTGAAACTGTTTTCAGCTCTTCAAGAAACTTGAAACCTAAAAATCTCATTTAAAAACGACATAAAATATAAGAAAATTGGATCTTTTAGAGAACCAATCATTAAAACGGAATAACAAGACGATAAACACAAAACGCTTTATGCATTGTACAGAAAAAGAAAAAGGACAAGTCATGAATGAAAATTGCGTGTGCACAATTCAAATGAATACTTAAGTGAACAATTAAAACAAATTATTTCAATCACAAAATTTATATAGCAAAATTTTTCGCTGCTCTTTTAGACAGTCGACAACGCTAACCGATTCAACCAGTTCGAGTAACAGTTCCTGTGAGTAGAAATATGAAGCAATTTCTTTTTTAAATACCGCAAAATATATTGAAGTCTAAATTAAAAGAAGAGAAACAATTCCGGCAATAGCAAACCGAAAGTATAAAGACAGGCACACATACACATACATAAGCGTTAGTTAGAGTGCGATTTGCTCTGTGTTCTTTTCACACATAATATAACCTTTTGTGTATTAATGTCTTATACACACACATAAAAAACTTCTTGAACAGTTAAATGCGAGCATCATTGATCACGAAGTTACTGAAATACGGTTACCTTAGTTAATATAAATCTGCCGGCTCTTCACTCACAACTAACCATTTCACAATGATTGCAGACAAAGAAAGTAATGAGACAGATGAGAAAAAAAAACGAAGTGTATTTTTACTAATTAACAAGTAACGAAACGCTTTTCACTAAATAGCGGTGCCAAACGCGTAATAAATATGTTTAAACAAACAATACTAAATTACAATCGATTAAAGAACGAATGAACCGAATTTAGTTGGAGTCACAACAAGCTTCAAACAAACGTAAAGTAAGCAGGAGCAATAATATGCGCGCAGTGTGTGACCACATCTACACAGCAATAACGTCGACCAATCGCACCACACATCGATTTATGCTGCAAACAGCACAATGCCAAGCTTCGTCTGCCGCTTTTCAGCCGCTAAAAATCTTGAAGGTTTGTGACCCATGGCAGTGGAAAACATAACGAAGCAACGAATCAAGTATCTCGCTTGCGGGCCCAGGTTCTCTCTGAACTACTACCCCAATTCCCACTGATTGCTGAAGATCCTTTCACCAGCAGGCGTATAACGCCAGTGCCTCTTAGCGCGTGTAACGCGAAATAAGACGAGGGTGAAGGCCCATATATATTAGAAACTTGATTAGAATTTCTACGTTGAGAACCTTATGTTTTTAGGTGCGGCTCGCACCTAAAAACATAAGGCTCTCAACACGAAAATTCTAACCAAGTTAGCTTTCTAAAGCTAATATTTACGCGCTGCCGCAAACTGCATCGCTCACACCATAAAACGCCTATAGTCAAGGCATTTTTCATGTATCGAATGTCCGGTAATCGGCAAATATCGAGTTGACAAACGATTTAAACTCTCTTCGACCAGCCCGAACGTCCCTTATACATCACCAAAATTCGCTCGCATAGATGCGTTTTACAATAAAAACATTCAGCTAATCCAAAGACTGTTCTCAAATAGCGGCAAAGACCTGCCCACAGTTAATGACGCTTTAGGCTAATTGAAGAGTGCTTAAAGCAGATTCTTTGCTTTAAAAAAAACTGTTTGTTCTACAACGGACATCGTTTAATAATGTGTGTCTGTCATATACGTGTAATCGATGGATTCTTTTTTTCTTTTGAAGAAAGATGCAAAATTTCGCTCATTTGACGTCGAGAAAATTCATATAAACATTTAAAGTTTAACACAAGCATTTCTCTCCACTTCACTATCGATTCTTTCCTAACGCTTAGTATTTCCTTTCCTCCATGCAAGTAGCTTCTAGGAGTGCCAAATGAACAAAAATTTAAAGTTAACAAGCTGAAAACATAGCTGAGAGTAACTTTGGCAAGATGAACGCAATGATCTAAATAACAACTTGTCAAGTCATCCATAGGTCACTTATGCCCTCATCACGTGCGTTGCAGATGGTCAAGGCAAAACATCGCACCTGCACGAAACGACTGGCACCATACAGTAACCTCCATTCGAGGTCCCCTTTGTGCCAAAACTTCTTTATATAACCTATAGCGAGAAACTCTTCTATCCCTTACTCTGAAACTCTCTGCACAAAGATGCCTACATACAAAGATGTGGAACAAATTGAACGGCGCGAGCTTTCGGGCGAAAATTCGGGGTCTATAACCAAAACGATAGGGGTATATAAGATTAGGCGGTACAGCAATTAGAACTCCCCCTAACCAAACACGAGTTGAGCTCCAGAGGTCGCCATCGTGCGTTCTGTTATGGAAGAAACCCATTGCTGCTCTGTAAAACTGTCGGAGCCTCGCAGCAATTTGAAAAGAGTGAAAAAAGGTTCCATTCTCTCCTTCCCATTCGTCGGTCGAATTATTATCTTTTTTCGTGTTATCTTTCCTATTCCCACCCCTACGCGTACTGATGCTTTCCTGAACTACGCACAATAAATCAACAGTGACTCCCAACATATACTTTATTATCACAAACTAAAATAACATAACACTCTTAGAGGGTCCAGTTCACTTGGTTTAGGCGTTTCATGCACAATTCCCAAGAAGGGATTTAAGCATATAAGTTCAGTCAACACAATGTATTAGCTTTCCTGGATGAAGCTAGCTAATCCAAAAAGCAATAAACCTGCTCTATATGAACCGCTCGAAAGCGCAACGCCAGTTGCTCAATGCTGCCTTAACAAATCAATCAATACTAAAATTAAATAAAATAAAACAATTCCTAAAATATATCAGGCAAAACCAAGAGGATTCGCACGAGAACCAAATCAAGCGCACCACAGACGAAATAACTAAGAAAATATTACTTCACTGGAACCTCCCGTTCGCTTGCATGAAATTTTTCCGGTTCCAATTCAACTATCTGAGATGGTTCTAGAAAACTCCTATAATGCCTCACCTGAACTACGGTCAACCAAAAATCAACTCCCTCAATCTGAGCTCAAACGGCGTCCTTCCACCCTTCCCCCCTTCCTCACTCCCTTTCCTCCCCCTTCCTTTCCACACGTTTAATTCGCCTTCTAAAATCATATTAGATTGCGTCCAGCAAGAGCAGACGAGAGGTTCAATAACGGCTAAACAGAATCTGTTGCAAAAAGAAAAAAAAAAGAAAAGAAAAGGAAAGAGTCGATTTCTGTTGTCGATTGGCTAAAGGAAACCATTTCGAAAGAATGCAACAGATGCACGGACGGCCTAAATAACGAATCTTCGACGAGATGACGCACTGCACAAAACTTGCATGGCCTTGGCTCGATTACGTCACATTCTCGTTGCTGTTATTTGGTTTGCACGATCGCGCTGGCATGACGCACATCACAATTCAACAAACTCAATTCAGCCAAGACGATTCGCTGCGGAAATAGCCGAATAAGAATGAAATCAATAAACAACGAACGATTCGAAACAGTTAGACATCATCCGTGAACCATCATCTCAATCCCCCCACTCCATCTGTGAACCATCATCCCAATCCCCCCACTCCATCTGTGAACCATCATCCCTGTAACCACTCCATCCATGAACCATCATCCCAATCCCCCCGCTCTATCCGTGACCATCATCTCAATCCCCCACTCCATTCCTGAACTACCATCCCAATCCCCCTCACTCCACCCGCGAAATGTTTCCAGCTTTACGTGTTGCGCACCAAAAATGTAGAATCAATGATTGTTTTCAGCACGTTCATACAAGTCGAGGTGTTTCGGAGCGAGCCTGGCAGTTATAAATTCCTCTAGGCGACATCGTAAAATCTTTTTTTCAAAAGTTGAATACTCAGTCGGGCTTCAATAATTGTCTTTTTTCTCAATTCTTTCATGCTAAAAGAAAAAAACACCACTTATCACACGATAAACTTGAACGTCGACAAACAGGCACTGATCGACTGCCTTAAAATTGGCGTCGATAATACCTAAAACGACTAAAAGTCTCATCAATGCGTTAATTTTAAATCTAATAAAATTTATAGAATTTTCGATATAATCTCGAACTTCCACAAAGGACCATTTGCAAACTTTATGAAAAATCAGTAAGCTAATGGTCTTCAATACGACAACTGATAGTAGGTCAGCGTCACAACTATCAGTTATGAAAGCAAGAATTTTAGGAGTAGTAAGCCCTGAAATTGGCCAATTAAATTCTTAATCCGATGTGGCCTAACTAAACAAGTTTAGTGGGTCCACTTTAGATTTTACTTTGATAAAACCAAACAATAAAATACTTCTGACAAACGTGCTGTTGTCAGTGATGCGAACAGCGTTCACTAGGTTACATATATATAGACATATATAGGTGTATACATGGGTGGGCAGTAGCTCAGTGGTAGAGCTTCCGCTCCATATGCGGGAAGACCTGGGTCCGATTCCCGGCTGCTTACCCGACGGATCGCCAGCAGGCTGACCACCAGGCGCTCCGAAACTAGTCAAAACAATCATGCGTGGGCATGGTTGTCAGCTGCATCGATATGGGAATCGATAAAATTACAGCTGCCTTTGTATCCCTTTGTATATGTGTATATATATAAGCATATAAATACATATATGCATATATACATTTACGTGTATATACATATATATATGTATATATATATGTATCTATAGGGCCGGCGGCAATAGCTCGGTGGTAGAGCCCCCGATTCGCCTGCGCGGAGACTGGCGTTCGATTCCCAGCTGCTTCCCACCATACCAGTGACAGTCCAGCCAGCGAGTTAACAATAGGCTAAAACAGCCAAAGGGTGGCTGTGCTCGGCGTGCGATTGCCGCAGTAACATCGAGACATCGCACTGAAGGCCCGAGCGGTAACGTGTTAACGTGCCATGCCATCATATACATATACATGCACACATACATATGTATATATATATGTTTTCTTAATTCAGCTTCTTTTTTCAGGTTATCGATCGTTCTGTAGATGTCGGATACGGTTTACGTGAAATTGGGATCGAGCCTGGGCAGAAGACATTTGTCGGTATTCTTGCCAAAAACAGACCTGAAGTACGCAACCTCTGAAATTTGCCGTCTACTATCCATGGCCCTTAGCGAAGTTCATATTTTTAAACGGTTTGGGTCGACTATTCCTTTAACGTTTTTGACTTGTGTGCTGTGAGATTGCTTTATTATGTTAAAAATTGTGGAACTCACGAATATTCCTCTCGACTGGCACGCATGAGAGATTTCGTTTAAGGAGCTGATGTATGCCTGGAAATGATGATACCCGAAGTGAACATATCACCGAACCATTGTTGTCATCACTGTCAAATGTAACACACAATTTTCAGTGGGTATAACAAGGTCAGCCACTTTTCAATTAATATCAAAAACAGAACGTTTGCTCACTAAACGAATGTTTACTTTCACTGGTGGAGACTATTTAGGAGTTATTTTGAATTGCGCGCAATATATTAGAGGAGCGATGAAACACTTTTTTGTTCGTTTATTTATTTTTTTTTCTCATTCAACTCGTTTAATTCAATCATCAAAATAAACAGATATTTCGGTAAAGAAACCTTTGGATGTTGAAAATGAATCTATATAATTCCGCCTAAATCAGATGCTTTACTTCAGCCATTACAATATTCGCTTAGAAGACAAATACACGTGTTAAAATATCATGCTTGCCTTTTCCTGTTTGGAAACTAGACGTGAAAGAAACTGAACATGCATAAAACGCATAAACCGCTGAACTGGCGGCTGCACGTTAGCTAAGATGAACGATGCTCTGGATAGTAGTTCTTTGAGCTGAAATGTCAACTAGATGTTGGCTAAGAGGATCGTCAAAATACGACGGCAAACTAGTTACTCTCAACTACAAATGTCTCACTTACACCTTTCAATGCATACTATGACCAACAAAGCGCTCGCCAATCTAAACAGTGCACTCAAAAAGGCCCTCCTGTGTAACAAAGGCGGTATTCACTCCTGGAGTAAATCATCACCAGATCACTCAAGTGTTACTATCGTCTTTGATGGACGAAAACTTCACGAACTCTAAATAAGCCTTCATAGTTACATGAAGCTTTCAACCCAACCGTGGATCGCAAACTAAGCACTGGTCTAACCAAGAATCAGAGCAGCATCTAAACTCAACGAATACTGAAGTTTAAAAGTACAATACTCCATCATCCTAGGCAGTGAGGAGGGTGCTTCGGAACTGTTAGTCAAAATATTGTCCTCTACATGACTGCAGCGGCACACTTTGAATATGTTCTACAGGACACCTCATATATCAACCGTGATGAGCGCCCGCCAAGGTCCCTGTTATCTCGCAAATAAAAACTTAAAACAAACTTTCGATCATAGTAGCTCAAGTCACTCTTCGTTTCATCTGATCCTAGGATGAAAAAACAAAAACGACTGCGAACAATCGTCTTGCTTAATCAAATTTGAAAACTGTGGGACAATACTCATTACAATGCACACCAAAGTCTAAAGCGATTTTCAAATGTATCCATCACGCACATTTTCATGCTGAACACGGAACCCGAAAATTATGCACCCAATAAAATCGTTCAATTCTCTCTAAGACCACCGAATGACAAACAGAAAGCGAAGAGTTGTAACGTGAATGATAATGGAAAGTTAACAACGAGAATCACTAGCTTATTGCATTCACTAATGAGATAAACGCTGAATTCACAAAAGTGCGCCCTGTTAAGTTGAAGACTGCGTTTGACACGACCAACCCCACACCTTCCAACATTGTGTACTAGCAGTCGCAGACACTGTGATCTCGCTCTAATTTAAACTGAACATCATGTACAACCCCAAATGAAATTCCTCGGCTATAAAGCTTGCAACTACCTGTAAGTCGAAGGAGGGAGAGGGGAAAAGGGTTCATTGCCCAATGACGTTCATAATATGAAACTCAATTTGAGGAAAAAGAGACTACACATGAAAGGTTTTTCTTGGCATGTTCAGCTAAGATTTATTCGAGCGGAGAGCCGTACTAAGGTAGGATGAGAGGAGGGAGGAGGAGAGGGGAGGAGGGATATTCAAGGTAACAGGGCTGTTCGAAAATTCTTTTCCTTTTCAGTAACGAAACTGCTGCATCGCACCGGAATTTTATTAAATAAAAACTTTCACGAAAGAGACACTAATGACGCGAAGATGACTGCCAAAAGACATTTTTAAATAGGCATTTTACAGGCTCTAACATTCAAATAACAACAAAGTTCTTGAAGAGAAAAATATTTGCAGTATTTCTTAGGAATAAATATAGACGAAGTGACGAAGTTGGCTAACAAATTGTTCAATCAGTCGCACAGTTCCTTTGTGTGGTTTCATATTCTCCTGAGTGCATACTTACATGGCCGATCATCGCCATGAAGCTTGCGAAGATTAATGATGTCTCTCCTTTGTAGTTGACAGAGAACGGCGCCAATCTTCTAATACACTTAGTTTCTAAGAAATCCCAAAAGGGAATTATGCGGCTGGCGATATAACCATAACACATTTAACGGGAATCATAGTAAGTTGCGAAACAATACTACAGCCATATTATGGTCGAAAACGTGGAAGAAAATTGAAGAATCAGTTATATTGTACATGGCAACGTCAAGCGTGCAGACAAACAAACTAAGACTGTTAACTTTCTTCTCAGTCGCCAACTTTAAAACCGCTATTACTTAAAACTTTTCGAGTCAGTAATCTTTCCAAAAGAAGAAGTACAACAACGATTCCGAACCACTTCCCAGTCAACCAGTGCGCATTTCACCGGTATGAAGTAATCGCTGTACAATTACTACAAGACAGAAACACCTACACAAAATATGTCAAATTTGCGTTCGCAACCTATCTGATCTACAATTTCAGATTCTTGAAAAATCTACAGCTCAATAAACGCAGAAGGCAGATAAAAGTTTTGATAGTAGGTATGACCATGAGCCACAACTTAAGAAACTCAACATTATTACAATTACGAGTATTAATCACGCTCAAACGGAATGTATCTGGGCACTTGATAAGGTATTCAAACAAAAACATTACACTATATATTCCATAAATGCGAACAGCATTACTCGCATAACCGCTTTTCGGCCCTGCAAATCTTGCACAAATGACTGCCAGAGACGCAAACTCAAATCGTTCTTTGCAAACGACTGCTTTCACTTGATTTTGGTTTTCTTATATTTCAAAAATCTGGTCTTACTTTCTTCTACATTTTCGAACCCTTTCTACCCATCGCTTTCTTGTTATGCTGGCAGCTTATCAAGCAAACTTAAACAGGAAATTTAAGATGCTAGATGCACTAAACAAAAAAGAAACCCCTTAGGAAACCGGTCTATTCCTTCTCAACAGATCTCTCTCGAAGTGTTCAGCCGTAAGAGTACCCAACAGTCGCTCACAGTTCGGATTAAAAACCGAATAAGCACTTGGCTCATTGGGCTTTCGTTGGCCCAAATTCAAAATCACTGCCATAAATAGGGAAAAAATAAAGAAAACAAATCCAAATTGCGCATATGCGAATGCGAACTGCAAGATGAGCCAAATGCAAAGTGTTACACAAAGACATCGCCTCGGTGATCGATCCATATACGTTCGCCACGCACGCAACGGATACACGTCTAACAAATCATCCCAAATTTTCCACGCTCGACTCAACCACAAAAATGACCGCTCTTTCTTAACGTCACCATTCTCTGCCGTCGATGAAGCAGCCAACTCCTGGAGAAAAAAGAAAAACGCAATATTTTTAAAAAATTTCAAACAATGAATAATTATAATTAACGCAACATAGGATTACTACTCTCTTTTCCCTCTCCGTTTATGGTCTCCATAGCGAAACTGTACGGAATTTGTATTTTTAATGAGGTTTGAGACGGAAATCTGAATTTTTTCTCGAGAGAAATCTTGTCATTAAAGATTGAATTTTTTTTTAAATGAAAGAAAATGAAAATAAAACATAAAAGAGTGCTACTACTCTTTGTGTTCAGAAAGAAAATGCGAAAAGAGAAGATGAGAAAATGAAATATGGAAAGAATATCGATCGATACTTCTACATATAAGAAAATAATCCACGGATAGCATTACAGTTTCAAAATAATCCTCTAATCTTCAACTGAGAACTCCAACGCTCTCGCAACATCGTATAAAAAAATTTGAACTTACCTCTTATGCGTTCAAACATTAATTATTAATTAATAAACATTAATTATTAAAAACCGCAGCGTATCTCAAAGGTTCCTAAACAGAATGAAGAATTCCTACGGACAGTAGAGAACTTTCCACATCTCCTCAGAGTCAATAAAAATTTCGAGAAAACAAGCTTAGACAGTGGAAGAATTTCTTCCTAAACCAAGAGTAATGCCAAGTGCGCTAAATCAGTTAACGGGGGGTTTGCGGCGGAGGCATCTCTCTCTACCCGATATATATATATATGTATATATATATATATACATACTTTGAAATTTCTAAAGATAAGGTGACATCTTAAAAAGTACTATCAATATGTTTTTAGTACAAAAACAACTGTTCTAGTTAGTTAGGGGATACAGCGATGCCTCGCTTCAGCTCTCAATCTGACCCCGCAATGCCCGATTCTTCTTTTCAGTTCCTTCAGTTTCCTAGATGACAGCTTGAAAGAACTGATGGCATTTATGATATCACACGCATTTAATCCATAAAAACCCTTCAAAGACTAATCCTGAACGAGTGAACGCATTTATTCATATATGACGAAGAAACAGCTCAGCTAAAACAAATGAGAGAAAGAAAAGAATGGATAAAGCAACAAAAGGGAAAGCGAAGCACGAGAATTTCACTGAGATCACTTACAAGCATAGAAGAAACAGTGGGACGCAAAAAAAAAAAATTTAAAAAAAAAGAGAAAACACTCCTTGAAGTCAGCAAGAGATGTATTAGTTTTTTTTGAGTGTGAAATGTTCAGTGGGCATAAGAATGCACATGAAAAGGAAGACGTCATCTCAGCACGTATGGGACGCAACTGTGCAGGCATTGAAAAGAAACGTAATTTTCCGCTTCACATCTCATGTGGAATGCGCGCAAGTATAAAACGGACCATGCGATACAATTAAATCAAGCAATATATTCCACGACTCACATCGTATGCGAAAAAAAAAACAATTTCCTGACGATTCGACAGACAGACAAACAGACAAATGGATAGACAGAAGCAAACGATCGACGATTACTGCAACCGCTTCGTTTAGGCAAAAGATACGGAACAATGATGAAGGAAGCTAAAAAATGCATTGATGATGGTCGAATGCATATTTCTTTGAATCAGCATCTATAGGATGTGCAATGCTGCTCATAGCTCGTAACAACAGACTCTTAGGTGCTTTTAACTAGTGGGAATCCCATTCAAAGAAAAAACCTAGCTCCAAATAGCTGCGTTCAAGTGAGACTTTCCACATTTGCAACTCGTTATGATCGGAGCTCGCGAGGCCAACAAAAACAGCAAATTAATTGCCAGCTATCGCTAATGAATCTTTCCTTTACTGGACTTCTCCTTTTTGCAGATAAGGATCAGCATGAGCCTCTTCCTAAAATTTAGTCCACCTTCGAATCCACCACTGACATCTCCCCAGTGCTGGATAAATGCGACCCAGCAACAAATCAAACTTGTACAAGTCAAATTAATGAGGTTCGCACGGGACGAAAAACACCTGTAGTTGCCATCGTGGACTATCTCGACAGTAAATATTTGTTTAAAAAAAGCTCCAACTACAGTATTATTCGTAAATTTTTAAACTGCCAATTACAGCCAAACCATATCATCTCAGTTCAACCTTCAACGTTGCCATTTCTATACATCGTGCAAAATCTATTCCCTGCCCTCATTGCTAAACAGCTAAAACTTTGCGAAATTAACTTAAGCTTTGTGAAACATCACTTGACGGCAGAATTCACAGCACACGAATTCAGACAACAAGCTGCTGCGGTGGGGCTTGAAAAAAAAAGAAAAGAATACAACCATTTGATATGCTAGGACTACGGAACTCGGTTGAGAGCCATATCTACTCCCGCACTCCAGCGCGACTGCTATTCGGAAAACACAATTTGCGACAAACAGCCACCTGTCCGACTCAGCTTTTATGCACTCAGTTGCCGCTGTCAGCGTATTTTTCTCACAAAATAAACTGAACTGGAAAGGGTAACTCGAAAGGACTAATTTTTTTAAGCTGCTAGCGTTGTGAGAGAAAAAAGAGTTGTGCAAAATAAATAATACAGCAAAGAAGAAGATCTTTTATCAATTTTTAGCACTAAAGAACCATTGTTTACTAGCAGCTTTCCCCGCTGTAAATGGTTCAACGATAAGGTGCCATCAAGGCCGCCTTTTGAAACGCACAATAGGAACAGCGGGTAGCCCTTCTAAGCTGCCTCAAACCTGGAACCATCCCATGACCTACAGTACAGCAGAGATCAAATGAACCATAAGTTTTCCATCACGCGTATCTCAAAATGCGGTCCTGAGTGCAGCTAAAACCAGCTACTCCCACGTGCGCTTTTTGCAAAAACACTCGCAAGTTACAGATAATGGAAAGGGCTATATCGAGTAAGGTCGTTCTCTCGGCATTAATGACATTAAGCTCATTTAGTGTCCAGAGCATAATATCATTAAGCTGAACAGACTGAACAGACACTCACGCCAAGCTGAACATGGGCATGAACACAGCTTAATGTTAAGCTCTATTCAAGTCCAAGTTTCCTGCCTTGGCATTAAGCTCCCTGAACATGTGTACGACTCGACGTCTCTACGCGAAACATTCCCCATACCTTAAGCAATGTAGTTTTAAGTTAGCAGTATTAAAATTTACAATACTCTGGTTAGATACAAAATAATGAATTCAAGCATTCACCCATCAGCAATGCTAACGATATTTTCTCACAAACAAAAAATCATGATTCCATTCGTCACTATGTTCGAAGGACTGAGTTAAACAACCCTGAGACCTGAAGAGACCTTCACCCACTCCACATGAGGCAACCCTTCAGCAAACGCCCGACGGTTCCCGGTTGGTTTTTGTTCGTCAACTGTCTCAAGGGACTCTTCAAAACGGGTTTAACCGAACTCATGCAGTATTTACCTTTATCGTGATAACCCGGACGTATTTTACGCGACTGCTAACAACTAACCACGTTCTGACCTGATGATCGCTTCGTTTCGAGAGCTTTCCTGCGTCTATACTCTGCTAGCTGTTCTTCAACTTTCTTCAACGCTGCCATCGAATTCGCATCTGTCGTTTAAAAGCGACCGCGAGAAGATCGTTCACCTACATAGCTCTCAACATTAAATACTTCGACAGAGCGTATGAAAAAAGGTCGAGTTTTAAAAGATGGTAGTAAACGGAGTTCCTTGACCTCTAGTCCCTGATCGGGTGCATTCAGTCATTTTCTGATCCGTCATCACCTGTTTTACAAAAACTACGTTACCGATCATCGAGAACCGGCATCTACTTCTTAGAGATCTGTTGCGAAAGCAAAGATTCCGTCTTCCCCTCTTCTCTTCTAAGATTCCAGTTTTCATCGATCCCCGTACAACACTAATCATGGACACCAACCACATGAAGACGATGACGACGGAAACGTTTACTACAAAAAGCGAGGCAAAATGAAAACGCATACAAAGATTTATAAGAAACATTGACATAAGTGCAATAAAACAATAAATTGAAGAAACAAAGTAAAACTCATAAATATACAACACAAAGGATACCGACTGTACGTTGAAAATGAAAGAAGACCGAGAAACTACGCAGGCGATAAAACCGTAAGGCGCAAGAAACGGTCAGGTGCAGCTAGATGCTAACTTTAAAAAACGGGGTAGATTATTCAGTTGACATTTGATGAAACCGCATCCCCATAATTTAGAAAGTCCATGGCACAAATTTAATGTAGGCGCAAAATAAAAGCCCTCTTGACTGTACTCGCTCTCAAATAATGACAATCTCAAATAAGCCCCCTCCACACCCCCTCTCCCCTC
>JPKZ01001543.1:625300-637177 GCA_000803305.1 Toxocara canis
CTTCCCTCTTCCCCCCCCCCCCTCTCCTCCGCGGCCACCCGTCGCATTACTAATCCCTCTGAATGTGAGCGGCTGCTCATTATTCCCGAGCATATAAACAACTGAAGGTAAAAGGGACAGAGGAACAGAGTAGGAAGATGGAAGGGTATATATTCCTTCCATATAGCTGTATGGTTTGGAGGAATCAACAATAATGATCTATTTCCAAGTGTTCCATAGTGAAATAGCCAGAACTTTGTTTATTAGAGGCATAAATGACTATTTATGTCGAATTATTTCTCCGTTGTTAAATGCTGTGCGCTATGGAAGTTTACGAAATTTTTGATCGAAGAACTGAACACAACAGACGAAAATGATTGAACAGAAAAGAATACGTCATCACCTGTGAATAACGCACATTAATTCCAAATAGGCAAGACCACAGGCAATATCCGAACAGTACTTCACTCGATCCGTCTCGCTCGGCTGAAAAAAAAACAAAAAGTTGACCATGAAGAAAGAACTATTTGTTTTTATTTAAATAAATAACAACAAGTCGATTATATCATAAACTTATTAATATAAAGAAATTTGCCAAAAAAACTGCAACAGCTTTACGAAAGAAATGAGCGGGGTAGACAAGAGGGACAAAAACAAATAATCGATAATGCTTAATCGGCTTCGCATCGAATAAGCCTATAAATCGAGTTTGCACTATTCACAACAGAATGCATCACAAAGTGAGAAAAATATTCATTCGATGTGCGAAACATTTCCGTTCGTTTTTGTGCGCCTTTCATGCAATTAATGTTTTTTGTTATTACTTTACTAGTTATCCTATCTAATGCATAAAGTTTTCGAACTGCAAATCTGCGCTTGAAGGTTATGAATGTTTGCTCTGTATTTTTCCAAAATATCGATTTTTAGCTATTTATAGGGATTTAAAGTATGCATGAATGTTTTTCGAATGCATGAAACAGCCACGCTAACCGGATTTTCTCTATCCTGAACTCTGGTAAGCAATGAACCTCCGCTTGCCAGTTCCATTACGATCATTATAGGTTCTCGTGTGGCTGCAACTCCGTAAAACTTTATCACGTTCACCTACAAAATTTCGTTACATTATGCAACTCAATTCGGTGATCGATGATAGCATGTTGAACAAAGTACTATACAGGCTCATTTTCTGAGAAACAATATTGGCAGGTAAATACCCTGATAGGTGGGATCCAACTTTAGAAAGCGTACTCAGCACAGACTACGATGTCGTCATAGTATCATTTTAAGCAAAGCCCACTTTTGAATAAGCAAAAAGAACTTCTTAATCGGGGCATTTTATAGGGGGTGACAAAGGCAACAACCTCGTCATACATATTACCGGTGATGTGAGAAACTATCCGTCGTGAAATGCCTAGCTGTCTTACACTCATTACTGTGTTACCCAGTGCTGTATGGGTAAGCGCGATAACGAGCATAAGCCTGTTGGGCCTTTCTTTCCCGCACCTACGAATAGGTATTATACTACACACACCATAATACCCGTACTCAAGTATAAGTCAGAAATACAGAACAGTTCTTACATTATTTTCTTTGGAAAAAAGAACAACACAATATTCGTACCAACAAGTGGTGCACATCGACTTTAGCTGCCGTAAGTGCTGCTCTGCCTACTAATATCATCGATCAGTCAGGGCTCCTAACACTTCAAATCCGCCCCCTACCTTTGTTGTACGACGGCACACCCGCATACTTACCTAGCGCATTCAATAATCCCGTATAGCGAGCCAAAACATAAGCCAAACGAATAGTTGAGAAGTGTATTTGGGACGCGAGTTAACGCATACACGATATTCACCTATGTAATAGTCGTTCGCGTTTCAATCTCCTATTAAAATGAAATACGTCGTACGCCTTCGATTTGCTATGGTTTTTTGAGGTAATCGGCGAATTAATTAGTCAGCCAGTTCTAATGAATTACAATTCATTCACCAATTGTTCCAATGTACATTAAGCAATACCTGTGGCAGGTTATTTAATACCAACAATACTGGAAATGCGATAATGAAAGAAAAAGAAAAAGCGGATACTAACATGATTCAGTTTAAGCATCAAGTTTGCTTCTCGAAGGAATTTAATTCGCTCATCGGTTGATATTGTAGCTGAATGAAGCGTTTTGATAGCAACCGGAATTCGACCTCTAAACACTCCCAACGAAAGTGTACCTTGCCATACCTCACCGAACGCTCCTTCACCCAATTTCTTCGTTTTTTCCACCTAGAAATTTCAACTGCTCGAATTGTAGTATAGTCAAGCATTCGATGTCGCTGAGTTTGGCATCGAATTTTGAACGTTACGGTGCTCGCATTCTTAATGCGTTTAGTGGACTAAACGAAATCGTTCGGAGCGCTCATTTATCTTCTGACCCTCCCTAATTACCACCTGAAAGATATTAGCGCACTGTCGCATATCTTGCTTTATATAAGCAAACGTTACACAGATCTCATCAAATAGACCTTCGCAACCGATGCGCTTAAAAAAAGAACCAAGTCTAATACATGCATATAATGTAACTTAAGAATCCAAGTGATCTCCCTGAGGTTACAAGGTTTGCAGCATTCTACAACGAGACTGCAAGAGGTGAAGGCTATTTGAAGAAACAGAGCGGAAAGGGAGGGGTGAGAGGGGGGGGGGGGGTAGCAGTCCATAGTATTCCAGTAAACTTTTTCAAACAGGATCTACGTTTAGTGGATTCTGCAATTTTTAAAATCATATTGTCTTTAGTGGAAGCATAGGCTATATTCGACAACGTTCATTCGGGACAACATGGTCAGGTACTGTAGAATCATTGTGCACCGCAGTTTACCGCTATCGTCATTTTAATGACATTCCGTGATTGGCAAACGTACCACCTACCTGTTCGTGGAAAAGTTGCCATTCGCTTTTTTCTACTCCCCTCTTTATGCAAAGGTCGTCAGCATTGAGAGGACATCGATTTCGAGTGTGATATGCAATTAGATCGGGAATCGTTTTGAATGCATAGTTGTAGACGTAATACAGACGTTTCTGAAGAGTAAATATAACGTTCTCATACAAACGTTAACTGTGAGGCTGGTCCATAGAAAGGTGGCATTATCATTTTCTCTCTTCTAGTCACATTGAACGAAATGTGATCGAACACAACGGCTAATTAACAAATGAATTTTCGTCGCACAAAAAGAAATATATTCCAACGAGCAACCGAAATTTACGTGTTTAGTTGAGCAATGCGACTGGCTCTGTCAGTATGGCATGAACCTTCTTCTGACTCGCCTTATATCTTACGAGCAATCTGAGAATTTGTAGATTTCTTAAGTTTTACATTACCAGACCAAACAAGAGTTTAAGCATTTGAAATAGACCTTTTCTTGACATGGTCATAAGGTGAGAATGCAGCTCCAAAAAACCTTTACGTCTGTAGCAGTCACCTCCAGAGCAGCCCTACCTAGCAACAGTTAACAGCTCCAGAGAAGCCTTACGTTTGCAGCAGTCAACAACTCACAATGACAAATATAAAAATCTCATGAAATTTCCTCATTCTTAAGGTTTGGGCCTATAAATTTTTAAGCTGAGCCAACAGCTGCAAAAAACCTACAGATCTGCTGCGTTTGATGAGAAAGCTCGTCACAGCAAACTCATCCACACGAACGGTGATTGCATACTGTGGCTCTGCGTCTACTTCAACCTTCCGAACGAGGAAATCGCCTGTTGCTTTCAGAAGAGGGCCGCATTCATCGGCCGACATGAATCCATGATAATAAGGCTCATCGTCTATCGATCGTCCCATACCTCCTGCTTCTTCGGATGATATCTAAAAATAGCAAATTCAATTTCGTGCTGAGCAAATTTTTTCGACTTTCAATTACCACATAATCTGAGGAATAATTTCTCATTCAGAAACAATATTCCATATCAAAAGTATGTGCCTTTCCGGAAGTGGAATATATAAGCTTCTTGAAGAGGAATTCTTTCTAAAACTTTATAAAGCTCATGGAAAACTCTTAAAGTTCCATGAAGGATATAAACTTGAATTCTTCACTTCTTAAATGGAATCAACGCCACAACATAAAACTCTTACTAGCTAGGAAATAGTAAAAATGCCTACGCAGAGAAGAACAGCAATTAGGAAAAAATAAGTGCTTAGTGAGGTCAAAATAATCAAAGAAGCTTTAGCTATCGCCTTCAGAAGTAAGTATGCGAATCTGCTTGATTCCTCATTTTCATATGCTATGTTGCATATTGAATTCCTTTGCAAATTCAGCTTTAACGATCATATGAAATCGATATGTGCCAATCGCAAAGGTGA
Organism: Toxocara canis; assembly: GCA_000803305.1. Lineage (NCBI taxonomy): Eukaryota > Metazoa > Nematoda > Chromadorea > Rhabditida > Toxocaridae > Toxocara > Toxocara canis. The sequence goes on from JPKZ01001543.1 coordinate 629,622, forward strand.
GTAAACAATTACGAATTCATCTCACAGCTGGAAAATGGTATGCGCGTATTAAGTTAGGTCTCTGCTCAGCTAAACGTCTCCGTGATAGGATATTGCGTTAAAATATTTGTAGTTGCGAATAATTCTGCTAACTTCCTATTCGTTCCATTTCCGTTTGTGTTATCGTGAGACGAAACACTCGAAAACCATACTGATGAACGCTCGATAGCTGTGCATTTCAGTGGGCAAGTGAATTTAGGCCTGCCATTACGCAATTTAATGAACGTTGAACTCGTACTTAACAAGAGAGAGTTTAAACGCAAAATTATCGATTATTGTCGGATCCAAGGAAGGATCCATCTCCGCGTAATGCGACGCTCACCTGTGTAAGCCTCCTAGGCATTCCAGCTTCTCGATCGGATTCTTGAACAACCGTCTGGGATGTACGAGTGAATTTAGGCCTGCCATTACGCAATTTAATGAATGTTGAACTCGTACTTAACAAGAGAGAGTTTAAACGCAAAATTATCGATTATTGTCGGATCCAAGGAAGGATCCATCTCCGCGTAATGCGACGCTCACCTGTGTAAGCCTCCTAGGCATTCCAGCTTCTCGATCGGATTCTTGAACAACCGTCTGGGATGTATCATCAGCCTGAAAAAAATGCACAAAGATACGCTTCAATTAAAACTCGTATGCGATCGATTACTGCTTACTGAAATATCGTCACTTCGACGAAACACTGACTTTTCTTTAAAAAAAATTAACTTTTGGAACTCCGTTGAAATGATGCTCTTTCTTCTTGTACTGCACCTGTTACAAAAGTATTTAACAGACCGAAAACTGCAGAAAACCGAGTCTTATCTTCACAATCGATTTGCCTTTACCATTTGCAGCTCTCTTTCGAACGATCGGCGCTACTACCATTGCCTTACACAGTGGCAACAATGGATGTCACTATCCAAGTGCCCCCATCTACTGCTGTAGCATTAGCCCGAGATTTTGAGAAGGACGGCTTTGATTATTGCCACTGGAAGAGCTTTTAATTATATGGGTAGTGCTTAATCCTAAAGGGATTTGGAATGAGCGGAAACAATCGAAATTTGGGAGAGCGTTATGTCGGCGCTGCAAAATTAAAAACTGGAACCGGTAATTGTTGACATCGCTTTCCGTACCTCTAATGACCATTAAAGGTAGCACACTCTATGTATTCTTCTAACACACGACGTGCATTTCTTTAGTAACACCACCTTCCATACTTCTAGTGATCACCGCCTTTAAAGGTTACACACTTATGCCTCCTCGCACCTAATTCATTCCAAGGCGTTTTTCTAAAGAAAAAAAGTAGCAAAAACACTTCTGAGATCGCCCCAGTTAACAAAAAGAATTAAACAATACATCGTCAATGGCATATTTTCGGGTCCTTGACCTTATCTTTCGACCGGATCGTATTATGGACTTGTCTGTAAAGTTATTTTGTAGCTAACATTGCCCAAAATTCAATATTGTGATATACGTATATATACATATATGCAATACATATGCGAACAGTTATACCAAATTATATGCATGTATATCACGTCTTGATGTTTCTTCACTCGTAGCGTACTGCCTCGGTTCAGCATGTGAGTAGCACTCACTGCCCAGTTGTCATGGGAAAGTTATACCAAATTCAAAAGACCCTATTTTAGTACAAACTCCTCAAAAGTCGGACTATCGAATTTTCTGTTCAAAATTGGTAAGCGCTGTATAAAAGCCGGTTTAATTAGCCCTCTTATAAGGTTCTTTTTCCGGATTTTTGAAAAATCTCTAATTGAGAAAGCAATGCTATTAGTGTTTAAATTGACAGAAGGATTGTTCATCAAATCAACATGCGTAATGCGATTTATTTCAGGTAGTGATCAGCTATTTCGAGTTTCTTAATTCTCAGGTATGGACTGTATCGGGGACCGCTGCAACTCCAAAGCTTACAGCGAACGCCGTATGTTAATGCATACAGGGCGCACCTTATATGAGCACTCATTTGTGCTTGCGTCGCATGAAGGGTGCGCGCCGTACGCATAAAAATACGGGGTGCATCCTATGCTTTCTATTTGCTGAGACCCCAGCTGCCTGCCATATATGATAGCTGGCATAGCGACAGGAAGAATGACGTGACCCGGCATTTAAAGTAGGAGCCGTCAACATCTCCTGGCAACTACCTTTGGTAACCTCTACGGAATCCCCTCTAACAAGTTGTCCGTGCTTTCTGTTGCGCGTTTTTCTCCATAATACACTTTGATAAGTGAACCTCATTGTTTTTTAAAGATATCGACTGCCGCAAACCACCTCTTGCAAGGCCAGTACCCCAAGTTGACGACTCCTGGTTCAGAGTACCAGTTTCGAACGCTGAAAAATGAAATACATACGACTTGACGACGATACAGTTTTTCGTTTTCTCGATCTCCGTGTTGCTGAAAGAAGTTCTTCATTCTAAGTTTAGAAATAACCAGGTTAACACAGAAATAGCAAAAATTTGAACAATGGTATTTGGTCATTTAATGCATGCTCCCAACGCAACTTTGTATACCACGTTTTAAAGTATACCACGTTTTAAGCCGACCCGACCACCCAAAGGAAATTTAAGAGCATTTAGAGGTGATAAGAAAAATGTATGCATTTTAGGGCCGGTCGAGTTGCATTTTCCACTGGCTGGATCGCGCAAAAACCAATTCTTGGCAAAATATTTGAATGAGCTGTTGAGCTACCTAAAATCTGAATTTGAATTATCCGCTGTCCTTATCAGACATCCATATACCAGATATGCACAGGTGTTATACATAAAGTGCTCATATCCCTCTTGCATGCTCCGAGTTAGGTTTATAAAAGTTTATTACTAAAAAAGGCGTTTTACCGGCCAAATCAGTGAGCTTCCTTTTGTCATTAAAAACTATGAAGCAAGATTACCGGAGACAAGCACGCTCACATAAACGCACGTATGCTCTTGCATTCGCACAAATGCGTGCATACGCGCATACAAACAAATACAGACGCAAAGTTAAGCGATCCGAAGTTTTAGTTCTGTGATGAAAAGAACTAAGTGGAAAAAAAAACCCGTACACCATCAACTTTCAATCTGTTTGGAATTTATGGAATTTACTTTATTTGCTCGTTGTGTTGCTTTCTCGAAACTCCTCGTTGCTTAGAAGAGAAACCAAACTGCCCGTTGATCAGGTGATTTCTCTCATTTAACTACTCGCTGCACTTGCCGCACAACTTATGCTCGAAATAAGGATGAGCTTACTCTTCAAAAAAAAACTCACCTTTTGACGATAAACTAAACGTTTCGCTGCTACCTGGTTTTTGTCCACTGCCTCCTATAAGAAAGCAATCGCCATATTGCCATCAATTCCGCTCGAATTCATAAAACTCAACAACGATACTCATTCTTTTTAATTTTAATACTAATATTGTTTTTTTTTAAATCTCACAACCAGCAAAGTTGTGTCGATCACAAGCACAACTGGCGTACTTTACAACCACTATGGTTGATCTCGCCCAGCACGGTGATATCATAAAGAATCGATTTTCTTCGACTGTAGCTCAATCCCCACACGAGATCTGATCGTCATGGAACCGCAACAGCGGCGCTTTACTTGGCAATAGTCTTCTGTAGCGTTCAAATTCCATGAACTTACAACGATCGTATGAACAACGTTCCGTTCAGTTTCAGAAAAAAAAAACGAATAGTTAGTTAAGATGAGAAGCTATTAAAAGCAGCAAACTGCAATGTAGTTCCCGTTATTTGCAGTATGAAAAGTAAAACTGTTCCTGTTTCTTCACAAGGACTTATTAAACCACTCACCCAACTCATTTGTTTTGGCTGCCTTTACCAGACTCCTCAGAGATTAACAACTTATTTATAATTTCGGTAGCAGAAGTGCCCTCCGCTAAACTCAGAAGGCGTTGTCACTTTGTTGTCTGCAAATCGTTTAAAAATTCCTTTGTTAACTACTTCTCAAACTGTTCAGCAAACAGCAAACGAGTCGGCACCTTGTGCATAGTTTGATCTACTCTCTCTACTACCTTTCATTATTCTTGTTTTTGAGTTTAGTTGCTTGTGCGTTTTCTTGGGAATAGGGCCATCACAGAAAAAAAAAAGAAATTTAACAATGATACCTGTTGATTTCATTTGTGAAACAGCGGATGACTGAGTGGTCTGATTACGATCTGCCTTATTCGGTAACGATGGCGTCGTCATGCTGACATCCGTAGCAACGCGCTTCCTTCTGCTCTTTACGCGATCACACCGCCTAACAATAACAACAAGTTCAAGACTAGACGATCGATGACCATCAAAAGAACCTTTTTTTAAAAATTTGCAAATTATTCATTATTTAGGTTGTAGGTCGCTCTAGCAAATCTACATTTGTAAAATGCATATTGGCGACGTTACGTCTGCGCATACGTGCGTCTGCGTAACTGTCTGCGTGCGTCTGCGTAACTGTCTGCTGAGGAATTTCAGCTCAATAACCATCGAAACCATGGTTGTGACGTATGATAAATACAATGCGATACATGCTTTAGATCACCCGAGGAAAGTTTCAGTGTTAAAAATTTTCCACTACACTGACAAGAAAGCAATGTTAAATTAACAGGGTCGCTGGTCGAGTCGCAAAAGAACGAACCTTTGGTAGATCCGCATAGACGATAGGACAGGTTGAAATGGGAGCTTTGATTGTTTGCTGCTAATTTGTAGAACTAACCAGCCAATTCGATGGCCTATCTCCAAAGGTAATGTCGTCTTCACCGAATTCTTCACATAAAGTTATAGCTACAGCACTCAGTATGAGCAGAATGTACGTGTCGCATTTCAATGTTCGTACCTTCATATCAATGAGTGCATATTTGCATATTTCACCTATTGATCCTCGTCCCTATATTTGACCTCGATCCTCCGCGACATTTCCATCTTAAATTATCATCACTTCCTACGTGCGTCTGCGTAACTGTCTGCTGAGGAATTTCAGCTCAATAACCATCGAAACCATGGTTGTGACGTATGATAAATACAATGCGATACATGCTTTAGATCACCCGAGGAAAGTTTCAGTGTTAAAAATTTTCCACTACACTGACAAGAAAGCAATGTTAAATTAACAGGGTCGCTGGTCGAGTCGCAAAAGAACGAACCTTTGGTAGATCCGCATAGACGATAGGACAGGTTGAAATGGGAGCTTTGATTGTTTGCTGCTAATTTGTAGAACTAACCAGCCAATTCGATGGCCTATCTCCAAAGGTAATGTCGTCTTCACCGAATTCTTCACATAAAGTTATAGCTACAGCACTCAGTATGAGCAGAATGTACGTGTCGCATTTCAATGTTCGTACCTTCATATCAATGAGTGCATATTTGCATATTTCACCTATTGATCCTCGTCCCTATATTTGACCTCGATCCTCCGCGACATTTCCATCTTAAATTATCATCACTTCCTACGATCAAAATTTGTTCGAGGAATACAGTATTCGTCTCTCGGTTGGACTGCCACACGACTGACGTATTCAAAGTTACAAATGTCGATCAAAAAACCATTGATGCTGACCAGACGAGCTATACGGCACTCTAATAGCAAAAACCAAATTCACATCCACTTTCCTCGTTCTGTCAACTGGAAAAACTATGTAACGTATTCGATGTGCCCAGTCATACTTGCAGCGTTCTACGGGCACCTTGTTACTCGATAAAGGAGTCGTCGTCGGTGGCGCTACGACAAGTTATCTCCTAAATGTTCCGCTCCGGCACCTCGCCCCGGCCAGAACACGCTCCAAACAAAACACTACCTGACGTTTTTCATACTGTCTGAGGCACCTGACCTTACCCGTGCAGAGGATTTTTATTCCCATGGAATTGCACCTTTTAATCAATTCCATTTCCTGAAAGAGATCATTTCAAGCATCACTGGACAAAATGAAATTTTGGGCAATTCTATAGCTAAATGGTCAAAGACCAAGCTCGCCGAAAAAAAAATGTTTGACGTGAGGCGATACAACCTCAAACAAGTTCTCGAATATTTATCTGACGTGCATCATTTAAATGCAACACTTAAAGAGAACATTAAAAGGGCCTTTGACAAGTAATCGAAGGTTGTACACATCAAAACATGTTAAAAACCGACTTAAGTGCAGAAAAATGAGTCATTGATAGCATCGTGTGATGATAAAAATGAAAAAGGAAAAATACATTCCTAAACATCATGTAACAGGCTAACATAAGCCTTCACATGCTAATGCAGACATTAAAAATACCTCAATAACAAGTCGAGAGTTCCGATATGATGAATTCTCGTTCCCACTACACAACAGAGACAATTTTTATGTGAAACGGCATCATCCGCCAGTGGCAATATGCAAGAAATAGCATATGTCAAATGTTTTTAAAATTAAACGGTACCATCTAATACAACACACTTATAATGCCGTCCTTCGGGAAGATGCGCGAGGAACGGAGAATGGTCTTTATTATGGACTGACAATATATATCGTCACGAGATCCACAGCGTAAGGCGACTCCTTTCACACTCCTTAAAGGATGATACTACTAAGAGATCAATGCTTCTGCAAATCCTAAAATGCTCCGAGATATCAGTTCGTCATTGTCCTATATAATAACCATATAAACAATCGATTCCGCACTGAGTCCGTCAGCATGCACCTCAGTCAAGGGATGATTGATGATTTCAAATATCACCCTCTGCGGACAGTCGAAACGATTCTAAGTGTTATGCGTGTAGATAGAAGGGTTGTCTAGGGGCGCTTGGGTTCCTCATTTCCGGACGTTGCAAATAACAGCGAGAAGTACGATGTCGGGAAAACGAAAGCGCTTTTTTCGATTTCGATAAATCTGGTTAATGACAAAAGCAAGAATGCTCAGAAAGAAATTTTCAGATGAGATTAAAGGAAAAAAATCGTAATAGAATAAAGGAAAAGATGAGAAGGATAAGGTATGGATACAGAAAAGAAAGCACAGTACACTGCGGATAATTCTACTTAACACGCGAAAACTAGGACAATTAGTGGTTTGTGAGTTCTGCAAATTCACGATTTAATGTCATTCGTTTAGAAAAACTGAAGTCAGAACAGGGAATACGATCAGCCTATATAAACAACACGCAAACAAATGCGTCGTGAAGTTTTCTAAATCACTCGATGGATAGATGTATCACAACTTTTTAAAATTAACATAACATGCTCCACTCGAACGCAAAACCGCTTTTGTTTCAGCTTGAAAATTCGATCAGAACGTAAAGCGATTTTCAACTGGATAGGCAAGCTTGTCGAGATTTGGTATGCATGCAAAGTTGATCATCGGGGGCGGCCCACACATGAGGATTGCGGTCTGGGGACCTGGCACAGGTAGATTCTCGCTGATCATTGCGTCATTTATGTGTCCTGCAAAATTTGACAGTGCTTAACTCACTTAACTCACAGTGAACATCAACCAATACAGCAACTTTAGGGAAACGAGTGCACTCAAAACTCTGTGAAACAATATACATGAAGTTGGAAACATATTGTAAACAAAGGCGGTGTGGGGG
>JPKZ01001543.1:654230-664526 GCA_000803305.1 Toxocara canis
CCCCTAACTAACTACTCTAGGAGATTATTCCACGGCGACATTAGGCGAGCCGAACATACTATTACGCGCTTATTGTATACTAAAATCTTTAAATCAATTTCAAAAAGAAAAGCATAAAGTTCTCACAGACAAGACCCAGGCCATACTGAAACACCCCTTAAATTCGACTGATGATCAGAAGCATTCATACGCACAGAAGTTTCCAGTACCTCATTTTATGGCCACTCCTGACCTCCACTCGAAAAATGAGTCAACCCATTAGCTACTGCAGCAGAACACCTAAAGAAGCATCAACTATGAAGATTTAATGGGACGTTCAGTTATAGAAAAGCCCTGACTGCATAACGGGCTTCGAGATTTGCTAATATCTAGCTTGACAAACTGGACAGTGCTGGTATGAGTGATGAAACTGTCCATCGAGGGGAGAACATATGCATGCAGTTCACATAACGGCACACCCCTTCACGCGATTACTGTCGACATCTTCCTCTCCAAAAGCCGTTCTCACGCACGGCCGACCTTAAAAACTGCTAAATTACGTATTAAACGCGCTGCAACCATATTCGACACCAAATTGCAGCACTCAGACCATAACAACACTCGTACTAAAGTTAGACTTTAGTGGCTTTGTCCCCAAGAACGCCCACCTGCTCGACAATCCTCGACGGATGGTTCAGTGGTTGGAGTAACATCAATCTCCTCAGAAACACGGACCAACTATTGTCATCATCACCATCCGTCAACCTCCTCACCTCCACGCCTAGTGCGGACACTGAACTATGATCCCACGCGCCTTAACTCCACATCTACAGCACTCTGCCACACGCACACGACAAACCTCCCCTGTCGTCAGGTTTATGTTGAGACTGAGAACTTCACCGTCTGCTTTCACGACCTGCAGATGTTGAAAACCCCTTGCTCCTCTCTCTCCCACACAGCTTCGAAATGTAGTAGCTTACTGGAGTGAAAATTGCGGGGTGAGATGAGCACATAGGCGGTAGGGCAATAATGTCTGCGACGATCGAATAAGCAGAGTATGTAAGTCCGATTCCGCCGGAGAGTAGCCGCTCAATCGATTTGATTTCCAATACAGCGCTGCCGATCCGAATACGGGCCCCAAACGGTAGAACACGCTCGACGCACGCTTCTCACGACTGCAATTTCACACATTCATCAATTTCTTATACAACGTAGAAGAGCCAGGGCATCTGAAGTTCAATCCAAAAAATGACGTCATTGACGCTTTGTCGTAGGCGCAGACACCGGTCGGGCCATGAACATCGCCGGTGCAAAAAAAAGTGCGGCGCAAATCGCTCCGCGCCCATTCCTTTTTAGACAGTATTTGCCAAGGTGGGGAAACCTTTCCCTTGAATGACACTCCCAATTTGAATGGATGAACATAATAATCATCACAGCACAGCTGCACGTGACAGCGTGAAAGGAGCGAGACTGGGGGAGAGACAGGGGTAAGAGGAACTATAGAAATGGAAGGCACAACAATCCACAGAAAACTTGTAACAGAAATTTTGCTATATGTACGAAACACGAAGAATGGAAAAAATAACCTTGCTGCACATAACGACGGATCGGTGGCTCTCGCGATCGGTTTCGATGAGAAGAGTAGACGAAAGTGGATAAAACGGCTGCTTAATGTGACGCCATCGGTAGCTACTACAGAAGATGAATAAAATTTTGCTGAATTCGACGCACGCTTCTCACGACTGCAATTTCACACATTCATCAATTTCTTATACAACGTAGAAGTGCCAGGGCATCTGACAGTTCAATCCAAAAAATGACGTCACTGACGCTTTGTCGTAGGCGCAGACACCGGTCGGGCCATGAACATCGCCGGTGCAAAAAAAAGTGCGGCGCAAATCGCTCCGCGCCCATTCCTTTTTAGACAGTATTTGCCAAGGTGGGGAAACCTTTCCCTTGAATGACACTCCCAATTTGAATGGATGAACATAATAATCATCACAGCACAGCTGCACGTGACAGCGTGAAAGGAGCGAGACTGGGGGAGAGACAGGGGTAAGAGGAACTATAGAAATGGAAGGCACAACAATCCAAAAACATCACAGAAAACTTGTAACAGAAATTCTGCTATATATACGAAACACGAAGAATGGAAAAAATAACCTTGCTGCACATAACTAAGCACACCATCCATTACATCTCCCACAGATCGACGCTGGTATCTACATTCATATCTGCAATTACTACTCACTTCAACTGAATAGCATACAGATATTACTAAAATCTACATCCGCTGTGAGAGAATTCAACTTCAGTTATCCTTGAAACGAGGTTAAAAAAAACCCCTTTCGAGCAATGTTATGAACCTCCCCTCAATTACACGTCTCTCCCAACTGCATATTCTGCATTCGACTGGAAAAAATTCTTCAGAATGGCAGCTTTTATTCCCTTCATAGCTTTTACGTACTAGATACCATCCGCTCCTTCCCTGACAGAACTTGAGAAAACCACGTCTCTAAAATCCGAGAAATCCTGAAATCCCGAAACTTGTAAACAGGACTTCACAGTAAACTAAAACATTTCAGAAGGTGCCAGAGAGAACATACGAAAGAAGAATGGTAGTTAATGACTGCTTCTGCTAAATACCGATGACTTACCACTGGGTCGGTGAAATGGTTTTTGTTCTTCTCCTGATCTGGCCGCAGGTGTAGCAGTTTTTCCTCTAAAAAAAGCTGTATGGTACATGCGAAACTAAACGAATAAGAGAAAACTACCAAAGTTTTCAAGCCGATATAGCACCATCAACCATCCATCATAGATGAAATTCTTCGAAATGGTATATGCACTAATTCGATAGATAGTAATAAAGATTAATTCGAAACTAGCAGCATATATTTTACTCGATGTTGTCTACTAATTGATCACAGACCTATTTGAACGCGATATTTCGATACTTTTCACAATGAATACTCGAAGGATGACCTCGCACTCAGTATTCATAATGATTACAATCAACAGATTAGATACATGGCTATATTTTAAAAATCCTCCCTCTCGTCATATACTTAAACAATTCACTTCATACCATTTTAAAGTAAACTGAGTCGACTGTCAAAAAAGTAAATAAGACAAGAGGAGAGAAAGCTCACCACCAGTGGCCGGATTTTTCAAGCGATATCTTGTAATATCCAAATTCTCCCAACAAATCAGCGTTTCTACTGCTCCCATATCCAACGCTTGCAGTGTATCGTTCACGCCGAACACATACTTTCCTGTATCCTATAAAAGCACGACACTAAAACTGGCCCAAGCATTCCTAGTGCTGAAATGCTGCGATTAAAATTTCTGACCACTCTTTGCTGATAATAATTTGGTTCAAAAATCCCGCAGTCCGATTCGCTGGCTTCTTCCCTTCTTCGAAGAGCCAACTTTTAAGCAGGGCATCCATTAAATGACTTGCTCGACGCCCTTCTAAATCGCTTGCAGCTCACGTTCCGAACATTATTTGCGAGTGGCGCATGAAACCGTACACTTCCGAATGCAGATCACTAGCCTCTGAGAAAATAACGTCATATAAGTGACTTCTTGAACGATGAGTACAAATTCGCATCCACCGTGGACGAAGCACCAGTATGATATTGGAGGGTTCGACTCTGACACAAGCCATGAAAGGTTTGTGCCAGATTACTTCCCTCCAAGCACATCCTTTTACACAGCTACGCTCTTATGCCGACCCTCCACCTACGCCCATCAGTCAAGAAAATCTGTATTTAAATTTACCGCTCTTCGAACATTTTTTGGCGGCTGAGCATTTCCAATCAAAAGAACTATTGTCTTTTTTTATTCCGAAGTTCCAACGCTCACCACTTTTTTATTGCAGACATTTCATCCTTGTCGTCGCGCACTAACGCAAACAAACTTGCTAACTAAAAATATAAAACCTGCATATACCGGAAAGTGGGCACACCTGCGAGATTTCGTCAAAATAACCGCCGATAAGCTTCTTCTCCTGAATGAACTTAACGTTGGCAAGCGCATCCGCTGCCAATTCGATAGCCTGGTTGAAGCCATTCTCGCCACCGTATGACACGTCCACCGTCTTGATCATCTTCGCTTGAAGACGCTTAAAACAAAACACAACGTCACTCACATTGCACACCTCTCCTCCATGAGAGATTGAAGAGGCCAGACCGTGAACAGTTACTGCACAGAGCACAACGACCGTAGCTAACCGAACACATAAAACATGCGCGATCGTCTCGCGCCTCCTTCAGTAACCCTATATTCTTGGCGCCTCACCCACTTATACATACGCCATGTGCCTATGTACTTCAGTTCGCCACAATTCCATATTTTAGCATAACGGTTAACTCGACTCCCTCCACTCCACATCGCTCTCCTCATGTCTCCATTTACCAGCATGAATACCGAACAAAATCACTCCTTTCAGCCTCTCCCTCCCACCCAGTGTCCATGGTCGCTGGCGTAAAAAACGTCATCCAACTCTGGAAGTTGTTTTCATCCTATGCAGGAAACTGGTAACGCTTGCTGGTCTAGAGAAGTGCACATCCTCCTTCCTCTCTCTTTTCGTCACTTCTTTTAATCAGCGATTGCTGTTCCTTCTGATATCTTTCTGTCTCCAGTACACCCCACCTCAACCTGCGACATTGGATGCACATTTTCCACTAGATCAACCAGCGAAGATGGAACTACGCTTCCACAAGAACAATATGATCAGGGATCATCACGATGTCTCTACAGCTCCTCCACCAATGACATGCGAAATACATCAAGTATAGCGAACCTGATCAAACATGTCCGACTGCCCGAGTTCAGTTTTAAAATCGGCGCTTCCGGCAAGAATTAAACCAGCCACGTTGACCTTATCGTTGCGAATAAACATTTCGACCGCTGTTTCAGCTACCTTCCTCACGTAATTGTGACGTTTCTCCATACGTAGACGAGCAAAACGCAACGCTGACTGACCACCGCGACCTTGAAACAACTGTCCTGCACACTCCACAACCATGCCATTCTAATGCACTATCTTACCTTACCAAAGTCTCATCAAATGTGCTCATTATTGCAGCGCATCTCGTCCTTTTAACTCCGCTGCATACAAAACGACTCCAACAAATGAGCGGATCGAAAACGTGAGCAAATAATACAATACATTACAAAAAATCAAAATCAGCTCACTATTCTTCTCTCTGTCAACATACAATCCTATCAAACTTTTTTATTTCTTCCATACTTGCAACGACCACTGCAGGCTATTAGAAGATCCATGAGAAAACGAAGAAAATAAAAAAAGGCAAAGAACGAAGGAACTGTTTATAGGGGTGATCTTACCGTGCTTCTTCGGCAGGTCGACAGTGAACTTATGAAGAACCTCACGGGTATTACCTTGCAACGTCCCAAAAAGAGTTCCGTTCCCGTCCATTACAATAAATCCGAATTTGTTGTCGTCAGCCAGAAGCGCTGAAATTCATCACTGAAGTTGCAAAAGAAGCGTTTAACTGTCACTATAGCACTTCACCACTTCACTAAATATAATACTGCAAAATCAAGAGTGAACATGAAATTTCCATTTACAGACTGCGGATTACAGCTAACAGATCTCACGATGACGCGACGCACGATATTTATGGATGCATTTTACGGTTCCAAGGCGAACGAACACAAATACTTTAAATTCCAAATATTTTAGATTTTAAGCCGAGAAATTCACTGAATGAAGCAAAGGATCTGCCTAAAGCACCAGAAGTATTTGTTTCAAGGACGACTAATTAAATACAATCATTTTCAACCAGCAACTCTGCAAACCTGTGGATCAAATACGCAACACGACTACGCGGGAAAGACGTTCGTGCACGAAACAGACTCCTAAACATGCTACTCTATAAACAAATCTTCGACACCCCCACCCCCACCCCCTTGAAGCTTGTCTAAATTGGTTCAACATTTATGTAGAAAGTGGATGCTTACGTTTTATTTCTGCTATTTATTTCAAAACAGTGCCGATATTCACTGCGTCAACCTGCATTCAAACAAAATTCTGAATCTTCAATAACCTTGAAGTGCCTCAGTGTGGAACTTGTTATCACAGAGATAGAGAGAAGTGTTGATCGGTTTGAACGGTTCGAAGTCGATATTCACCTTCTTTTCCTTGCCCTCGTCCGTCACAATAGTACCGCAATAAATTACCAGTCCATTTGTCGGCACTGAAATGAAGAATGCGTCAAAAGTACACCACACGAAAACTCTTACCTAATATAACGGACACTATTTGTTTCCTACCTTATACCCCACACTCACTCATTTTCGCTGTCGCTGAGTCCCAAAATATTTACTGTTCTTTACTTATTCATTTTGCTATACAGCACTATCCAGCATTCCGTATGCAAATCATTGTCGTCCCATTATCTCCACCAGCACCTTTTCTTCCTTTTCACGTGTATGTGCGTAATGTACGTGTGCACGTATTCGTATGTGTGTCGCTGGTAGAGCTTCTCAATTTTACAAACAGTTTTTCTTTACTCGTGTTAATAAATACTACGTGTTTGGGATGTATGCTTTATTGGCTGGAAACTACGTCTACCTATTTATTATTCGTCTAAAAAATTGATCCCTAATCCATAAAAGATTTCATTCAAGCAAAATGCGGCAATTCAAATGCCTGACGTCACCACTGTTTGACCTCTTTTGCGGTTTCATTGTGCTCCTCGTTTTCAATGCCAATGCTTTTACCACATCTAAATTTTTTAATTTTAATTATTGCCATCAACCAGTGCTTTGAAGGTACAACATGGCAAACAATAATAAATCAATCATGCCAACCTAATACTAGATTCTGAAATGAGCTTCGAAAACAAGTAAATAAAGGGCAATGAAATGAAAGGAACACAAGTATCGATGCAAATGGCCATCACTACACTAATTCATTTAAACGCTGATTAAGAGTTAGCCATTTAGATAATAAAACGACAGTTGAAGGATGTTAAAAATGACCTTAACGGGCCATCAAATTTAAGGCCGTCACTGATATTTTTGCAGTCATAATATCGCAATAAAACGACACTGAACTGGATTTTTCTATTATGGCAAATGGGATGATACGCTGGGCGCGCTTATCAGATTCAACGAGGAATGTCTTATCTTATCACACAGGACCGCTCACAGAATTAGTTATGAAGCACAGTTTTTTCTTTATCATCGCCAAATCGCGAAAAACACGAAAGCAAGGACCTACGTGAAGATGAAAGGAGAAGCACACTGCTCAAAACAAGCGGTAAAGCAAACGCTGTCAATTGCAGCTACTTTCAACTTAAATTTTCAAACTTATTCAATGGAAGCTACAATATTTCAGAAATGGGAAAGGAGCTCAATTTGAGATGACAAATTGTGTGAAATCATGTTTCCCAGGGAAGAACGAACTAAAAAGAATTCCACGAAAAGATGTGTCCATAGAGTAGACTAAATCTGGATGGGAGACTGAATTCGAGAGATGAAGTTTACTCAAACTTTCACCTCCAAAACTGTTCGCATTGCCGGAGAAGCTCAGCTTACTAAAATGGAGCAAAATGATCGGCCAGACCTTCAACCATAAACTAATGAAGATTTTCACTGAAAAAAGCATGATGCATTTGGTTTACAAAACGGAGTGTAACCACTGTTGACTGCTCAGGGCAGCCTCGCTCACCTTTGTTGTACAACTTGAGCCTGCCCTGGACAGAAGTGATAGCGCCAAGCACTGAAAGCCGGTTGACACGCGATTTGATGTTCGAAGCTGTGCCATACTCATCGGCCAACATCTTTGATATGCGCGCTATCTGATCACGGGGAGGGATTATCAGTGATATCATCGATGTTCCGTTACTGAAAATTGGTTAATATACAATAAATTAAATCAAAAACCTCCTGTCACCCAACCGGCATTTGCATATGAAACGTCTCAAATCACTGTTTCTGCTTCAAGCGAACTTCGTAACACTTTCAGTAAAGGTATACTAAATCATAAAATCGTCGCATTACTGTCATTGTGCAGTAAAATCCACACCAAAATTCATTTGCCTACTCAACCAAAATCGAAACGGCCGATTGCTCAATACTTCAACTGGATCTGTTCGACACTGTTGCTACCTGTTATTTTTGCACAGCACTGTTAGTTGAACGAAAGCGGTTTTATTGAAGAGGTCACAATAACCTAACTTATTCGATTCAAAATATTCAAAGACGATGCGGTAGTGTTCGACACAAAAACAAGGGATACATAATCCTGAGCGCTCTCTCCGGTCGACCAGAAAAGACAATTTGCACGTTTCATGGAAGCACATTAGCTTTTATTGAAAATTAGGTAACTTCCATAACCGATAAAGAGACTTCCACCATCGAAAATGCGGCTCACCTGGATACTGTAGAAACGAACAGAAGCATAAGGATCACGCGAAAGCGATTCATGAATCACAATAACACCAAAAAAAGCTGTGATCGATACAATGATAACTAACCCTCTTGCCATTTCGAGACTCTTGATCAGTCGTTTGATCTTCCAAACCTCCACATTACGATCAGCGGCATCTTCGCCGGATCCCGATGGCGCAGACATCGTGCAATGAATTCACGAAGCAGCTTGCCTTCGGGCGCCCTGTTTTCAAAAGAGAATAAGCAACCGCACTGAAAGCACACAAACACACGAATGTTTCAACTGATACTTTCATCAGATGAACGAAGCGAAATATGCAAACTTTTGAGCATACAAGTAAGCAAAAACTTCGATAAAAAGAGAACGACGATACTGATGGCTCATCTGAGCTGAAAGAACATGCTCGTTGTATAATTCTACGGTTTGCTATGACTCCTCAAGAACCTAACTTTGTTTGAAACCCTTTTCCAACAAATTACTCTATCCACTACCGCCACGGTTCTTGCGAAATGTGCTTTCCCACACGGCTCTTGTGAAATGTGCTTCGCATACGGATCCTGCGAAATGTGCTTTTCTACACGGTTCTCGCGAAATGTGCTTTCCCATACGGTTCTTGCGAAATGTGCTTTTCTACACGGTTCTTGCGAAATGTGCTTTCCCATACGGTTCTTGCGAAACGTGCTTTCCCACACGGTTCTTAAATGTGCTTTCCCACACGGTTCCTGCGAAATGTGCTTTCCTACACGGACCTTGCGAAATGTGCTTCCTTATCACTACCTTAGCTGTGGAAAAACGTACAACAACACTAATGCTCATGAGACTGGTCGGCCATTACGATGTGTATGATTCAGAAATGGGGAGACAGGAGCTATACGGCAGAGAGACCAAACCTGGCAAAAGTTCTAAACACCCTTTATAGAATTAAAAGCCATTTCACAATCCATTTTTTTTCATTTCTAACGTCATTCTACGTGAACAAAAAACCGGAGTACCTAAAAACAAAGAAACAAAGACACACAAAGCATTGGAGAAACTAAAAGAGTGACCCTAGCAATTCATCAGATTAAGCACCACTCGACCACCCACTCGCCGCCACCACACCAAATAAAAGCCCTTTTTAGGCCAAGAGCCCCATCGGCAATCATCGACGATATTGCGCAATTTCAATGAGAATTACGCAATAAACCGGAGAAGAAAAAAGATAAACAGACAATTTGCGAACAAACGATCAGCGTCTGCTGTACGCAAAAGAAAAACCGAATACAAATTGAGGGATACATCAACGCACAATATGCGCGGCAAGAAAATTTATTTTTTTAAAAGACGATTTGGAAAGAACTGAAATTAGAACGGGGGAGATGGGGGGCACGCTGTAAGCATTCAATGAAAACGTCAACCAGCACTATCTTCATTCTCTGTTTTCACAACAAACATGAGAGCAGGAAGTAAAAATTTGGCTTAAAAGCACCGTAACAATCTGAATCTGAAATCTAAAAATTTGGTCTGAAATTGAAGCAGCGCTCGCACCACCCAAATACCTCCACTCCTCAGTTAACCATTAACTTTCACTGATATCTTCAGAGAGCTAATCAAAATGGGACAAAAAGGCTCAACAAAAAAAGCTTAATGGAAACTCAGCGAAGCAATCGCACCGCAACTCCGCTCAATGATCGCCTTTTCAACGTATGGGACTTCAAATCTATAGGTATCGATCTTCTACGCATTAGGACAAAGATTTCCTGAACTGCAAACTACCGTACCCTTTGACAAACAATCGCTCTAGGATCCAGTCTTCAAAAACTTTTGTAACGTTAAAACACGTGACGTCCTGTTTATTTTTCTTCCCAGCGTTTCTTTAAATTTGTCATTCGGTTTCCTTAGGGTGGGGATGG
>JPKZ01001543.1:666944-686472 GCA_000803305.1 Toxocara canis
GGGATGGAGACCGTTCGGAACGTTGCAAGAGAGAGGTTTTTTTGTAATGTTTCTAGTGTAGAGTTTCGTTATATCCCTTGTTTTTGAAGAACGAGACTGTATCGAGAGAAATAGACTTTTCATCGGTATGCTAGACATCCTGAGAGGGGAGCAGATGGGGATGGGGGTATGGGGGTGGGAGCGATTCGAGGACAAGACTTTTCCCAACGTGCTAGGGTATGTTGACTTATGTTGTCTCAGTGAGCTAAGCATAAAGGTTTTTGAGGCATATCACAGGTCGGAAGTGTTGCTATATGTGCGCTTCTTCATCGTACGAATCTTATTGCGATTGTCTCAGGTGGATTTCATCCGAAGTTCGCCGAGAATGCTGGTACGTTTCTGTTCTTAACATGCCGTCGAGTTTAAATGTGTTATACTGTAGGAGAGGGTAGGAGGGTTACCGCTATTCGTCCATAAGGAAGTGCTGGAAATTTCTGAGGGAAAATGGCATTTCACTGATCAAGGTAAAATTTCACCGACAAATATAAATAAAAGTCTTGTGAGACTTTGTCAAAGAGTACACATTCCCGAAATCATATATTTGAAATCCTTGATTGTCTTCGTCCAGTTAGACTCATTGGGTGTTTTATAACAAAACAACCATCAATCGATTTCCCTTGGTCCCTGTCAGCTGTTTCGTTTTATATTTCGGTGTTCTATTCGTTGCGCGTTAATATTATGAATGTCAGATGCCATTTGTGGCGTTTAGCTTTTAAAATTCAGTGATAGTTTATCTTGGCCTTTGTGTTTATAGCGCAGATGCAAATAATCGCAAGATACTAGCAGAAATTTTACACATTTTCATAGGATGCGTAATTGAAAAGACATTGAGAGATGTTTTGTTGCAGTGATGATTTGGGATGACGCGAAGAAAAAATTTGTTTTGGAATTTACAGTTAGTGGTCCTGTGCTTAACGTTCTTCTTACTTATACAAGGTATATTTTTCTTTGTTTTGGTATGCCCGATTTTATAGAAGTTTAAAGGGGCATCATGAGAAGATTGCGAAACTGAAAAGATCCGATGAATGGCTGTCGGATCCGAATCTTTCTGTTTTCGCGTACATTACCTGGTCGTCTATATTTATAGCTACGATTTAAACCACTTATTATTTTCATACCGGCAGTTACTTTCTTACTTTTTTCTCACTGGTAGCTTTTCAAGCGAAACTACACAAAGGTTCGAAGAGAGAAAAATAACACAAGATCTTCCAACTTATCTGCCAGCGTTTTTTTAAAAATTACTTTCCTTTACGTGTGTTGTTTTTTAGCGGAACGGCTAGTAGTGTCTGTTAAAGTCATTTTTCACTGCAAACATTTCAAACATTGGATGTTTGCTTTTTATTTGACCTGCTGTTTTATTGTTTTCTTTTTGTTTTCACTTTTGCACACTCGACATTTCCCTTTCAAGTTTGTTAGGAAGTTTAAGTTTTGATGGTGGTGCTACTGCTGCATGTGTAATCGTGTTGTACCGAGCTTTTTCTCCTAGAAATCGAAATTCGAACTCAGGGAAGCATTTGAATTCGTAAATTTAAAGAGAGCAGAATTCCGACGTTATTTATCGCACACTGTTAAGGGCTAAAGGCTGGAGGCCAAACGCAAAAAAAACGAAATTTCGAAGCCACATTTCCAGGCTCTCTTAATTGGTAGTTATGGCTGCCGGATGCTTGATAGGAAATTTTGCGATTTAGCCTTTTACTCTGGATAAAACCGTCCCTCGGGATAGCACCTCTAACCACCGTCAAGTTAGTGTAAATTTTATAAACCCTCTCTTTCATCGTCAAATGACCTTCCTTCCTCAAAATCGATTGGGATAGTTCGTGCTAAGTAAAACTTCCATACTAAAAACCGCATTTAACAGTTATTGAATAGTACAGCCCTTCTCTCCTAGCAAGCTCCGAACTCTATATAGCCGTGGGGGGGGGAGGTTTATTTGAGGTAATTCGATAGATTGTAAATTGTTATTTGAAGATTGGTTGTTGTACAAGCAAGGCGTGTACATGTATTCGAGTTTCCGACGAACTGCAAACTGATAAGAAGTGAAGAGACGGCATACAATCCGCATGGATTCGCGGCGCTTTCCGCCGATACCAAAAGTGAATTCCTCGTATTCCCTGGCCATAAAGTTGGAAGTGTACAAGTAAGGAAGCAATTTTATTCTTTTGGATTTTTTTTCGATTTGATTTTAAAAGTTGTTAACAAAGTTTAGTTAGGATTTCATATTATTGCGCTTTATTCTCTGTAAGTTTTTTTGCGTCTGTATCGTTTATGTTTTTCGAATGTCTCACAGCAGCATTTTATGAAGATAATTGTCATTTACCATAGAGCTGAGGTTAGAAAGTGTTTTAAAATATACCATAGAAATAATTTGTGCTCTAAGTAAATGCATCTTAATTAGTACACCCCTCAGAGGTTGGGAAAGAAAAAATAAAATCATTTTAATGGCGAATTAGAAAACGACCCTCTAAAATATTGCGGATGAAAAGGAGATCATGGTTTCTAATTAAAACAGTGCGATGATTGGCGTTTGAAGAGTGCGGATTTCAGTTAATAAATCTGCAAAGTTTAACAGTGGCTAGTTCGCTTTCACCAACGACAATTAACGCCCATCAATCGGAAGTGGTTAGACTCGCTTTAAACAACCAGGCCACACTGCTGGCTACAGGCTCGGCGAAGGTAACTGACTCGTTGATAGTTTATTGAATTTTTCATTTTTTTGTTTAGTTTGAGCTTTGTAAACGTTTTATTAGATCTTCAAGGCAAACAATCACCTATGTGACGACCGTTGACATTGAAAGAATGAGGATAAGATTTTTGTTTCTTAATTCAAAATTTATGAATGTTTTAAATTTTCATTTCCCTTGCATAAACGAGATCTCGGAAGGGCCCTGGCCAATTCCTTCACTCTTTTCATATCGTCGGTGCTTTGAAGCAGGGGTGTTTTTATCGATGAGGGAATATTTAAAATTTTGACTACAGAGGGCACTCGCTGACAGCATCGTCAGTTTTCGACAGAAGAAGCGAATAAAGCGTTTTCTTAAGCAAGTGCAAATGACGAACGTATTGTCTGCGATCTTGTAAAAATGCAAATTTGTTACTACAAGCTCACATTTATCCCTGCATATTTCATCTCACTTTGTGCCTTTTTTTAATTGTTGCATATTCGAAATGATGCCACTTTCAGAATTACTGATTTTTTAAATACATCTATTTAAGAATTTAGAAATTTCTTCTTCGTTGTGATTACAAAAGTATCCTTTTAGCTGTATGCCTTCCTTTACCTGCTCATCTTTTTTTACTAGGGGACTGTGATCAGAGTTTTCGATACAAGGACACGAAATCTGCTGTCGGAGTTCAGAAGAGGAGCTGATCCTGCGAATTTGCATTGGTACGAACAAATCCGTTGTTTTCGTTTTATTTTTTGAACGAAGCTATCTTCAGAGCAAAAGTTGATTATTTTAGTGCATTTCCAGTTGAGATGTATTTAATTTTATGAAGAGAAAGTTGTAAATGAACGATTTGTGGAAGATAGGATGATAGAATTGTGGAAACGCCAAATGGAAAGCGACTACCTCGCGTTTCATTCATAAACGTTGTATTTTTTGACAATTATTATGTCATATAAATGTGACGCTTGTCTTACGAGTTTGATTTCCTGCAGCTGTTGGTATATTCTGTTGTTGTGTTCTTAACCGATGTTTAAGCTCTGTTGTTTCCTAAATTCATTTCGTTTTCCCATATGGATGTTGTATGGTTTTGTGTTAAGTTTGGTTTCATTCGATGAATTTGAACCAAGAAAAGCTTTGCGTTAGATTTTAAAAGAAAATTTGGATGCTTGCGGTTGTGAAGTACTCTACGCAAGGATAGCAACAAAAATGATGGATTTATGCTCTAGAACGCTTAATAAAGCATTTACAAAAGAAGTAAAATAAATTTGGAAGTGATATTTCATAAGACGTTGTACGGAAGTTAAATATACGGTGTTTTCGCTCACTATACCATTCAACTTACTCGTCATCTTTACCGATAAGAATGTTTTAGTTTGCGTTTTTCCCCGTGTTCTTCATTCTTGGTAGTGTCCAGTGATAAGGGAACGGTGCACATATTCAAGGTACGCGACAAGGGTGATGACAAGTGGAGCAATAAGAAGACTATGTGAGTTGCGCTCAGTTTTATCTTGTTTTTTTTTCGACTGATAGCTAGTCAGCAAATTTTGGATCTTTGAATAGAAGTTGGCTTTTAAATTGACACTCTGCTCGACTACTTGCCAGTTTCATGACGACTGTATTACACAGTCAGGGTTTTCCGATGTGATAGCCATTGTTCCACATGCTACAAGCGGCTCCTCTTCGGGAGAACTGAGATTCGTGGGGAAGTCCGCATCCACTTCCTCAACCCATCGCAATAAAATTTAAAAAAAAAAACAATTAAAAGGCCATTCATTGACTGACGGGACACAAACCATTGCACCAGTTTTTCCGTCCAGCTAATGGAATATATAATATGAGATGTTACGATGCGGCTGAGCTGAGTTTGATTGCGAATGTCGAATGCGCTCTGAATCACATAGAGATGTACGGACGTTGCTATGAACAGATAAGGCTCTATTATAGCTTACAACAAGTGGGTCTTATTACTGAGGAGGCAAGACGAAGTTGTGCGCAGTTTTCGTTGCCATGTAGCGAGCAAGTCGCCGAAGTGGCATTCTTATCCAGTTCAAGTAGCACAACAACTGGTGCACACACAGCCGGAGCCGTTAAGAGGAGACAGGTGACTGATCGTTATAGCGCTTACTATTACTGTTCAGTCGTAACAAAGTTCTTAA
The DNA here is from genome assembly GCA_000803305.1 of Toxocara canis. Classification (NCBI taxonomy): domain Eukaryota; kingdom Metazoa; phylum Nematoda; class Chromadorea; order Rhabditida; family Toxocaridae; genus Toxocara; species Toxocara canis. Next base: position 671,806 of record JPKZ01001543.1, read on the forward strand.
CTGGCCAGAAATGAGGTGGAGAGGATTGAGGACATGCGTTCGGGACGGGCTGGGTGGCTGAAGAGTGCGACTGAATGAGCTAGCTTTGTAATTATTTGTATATGAACCTTTGATGAAAGACGAAAAAAAGTTGGTAATTTTTTGGTTTTTTTCTTTCATTTATTTTAGTAAAAGCGTTCTGATATTTTTGGACGATACTAGGCGTTCTGCTGGATCTATGATGTCAGCAGTGTATTTGCTAGATTTCACTATGAGCAGAGCTCGATTTTTTTTTTTGTAATGGCCTATTCAAGCTCACGGGTGGTAACCCTTTTTGATGGCGCATTACGAATGTGGCTTGTGAACAGCATCGCGTGTCACAAGATGGTAGACCATAGGATTCGCTGAGGAAAGGCGAGCGAAGCGGAGCGATAACATTTTTGAGAATGTTTTTGCTGCTCTACAGAAATCTTGACGTTCAGAAAACACTCTTGCGGAGTGAAATGCTCTGGATTTTTCGAATTCTCGAGATGATGCCATGAGATTGCTTGGACTGTATGTGAGACTATCCGGGACCTTCGCAGACCAGTGGACTGCACATGTCCCGCACAGTTTTTACGGACCGCTGATAGCCCGTGGTGTTTTTAACAGGCTGCTTATGACTCGTGAAAAGTTGGTTGCCCACATCTGTTCTGGGTCTAGGTCTGCTGAATAGTGCGAAGTATGCATGTTGATATGAAGCAAGGGAAGTGCATAATTTCGGTGATACTGACGAGGTTTTTACCATATCAGGGCGATGGGAATGAATGGCGGTTAATGCTGTTTTCTTCTTGCCATTTGATTAATCCCATACTGTCATTTTAGATAAAATGATGATTATCTAAGTGTTATTCTGTTTAGTTGTTTCTGAGTGATTGCTGCATGCTCAAAGCAGGCAAAAGTATGATCGTAATTGCATTTGATTATGTCCTTCAAGTATGATTGCAAAAGTATGATTGCATTTGATGAAATGAAAAGAAACTCTCTTTGAAAGTTAATAAATGGATCCCAGGTTTTCCGAAATATGTCCTTCAAAACTGTTATTATTCCCGCTTTTCAGCTTTTTCCATTAGCAGATTCCTGTCAGCCTACTTCGAATATGGTTTTCCGAGTGACCACATTTGCAATGGATTAGATTAATCCGTCTTTTTTGCTTTATTTTTGTGCAGTGAGGAATTTATAGTCAGTGATAGCGATCTGTACTGATGGAACTTATCATCGCTTTGCGTTCACTTCGGATGGTGCCTGTTCGCGTGAAGGTTTTGATTATTTTCTCGACCTTGGCGACGAACAAGACTTCTGGACTAGCGATTTCTAGGTTCGATTTTTATAATTTTAATTTCCTTTTTATATATCCCATATCTTGTTTCATTGGCGGCTCTATCAATTTTTAAAATCATTTTCGATCTTTCGGCTAATTATTTTGCACTACCAAAACATCTCCTGAGATATTGGAGCAATTTTTTAAGAATGCTGGCATAAGAGGGGAGTTGAGGCAGAAAAGTTGGCTGCAGATTTTGAGGTCTTATTTGGAAGCCATAATCCAATTGCTTTGATTAAATGTCGTAGGCTTTGATTAAATATTGATGATCAAATAATGATTAAGTTTGATTAAATTAAATTAAATTAAGTTTTTGTAAAGCTCATTACCTCAAGTTGGATTCCTACAGAATATATAAAAATTCGTCCTTTGCTACAGAATATATAAAAATTCGCCCTATGTTTTTGCTTCATTTCATTCTTTCAAGGCGATATCAACTTTCTTAAAAAGCTTCTACTGTGCCCAGTTAAACAATCGCTAAGAGAACTCGTTCAGCATGTGTATAGGGTGGGCGAAAACGTGTGATTTTGTTTGACTAACAATGGGCGTTCGTTGCATTAAAAAGCATGTGTCGAATAGGAATCCAACTTGAGGTAATGAGCCGCCAATCTTAATCGTTCGTTCGGATCACAGACAAGATTAGTGATTCCACTGCGAAATTAGCAGGCTCGTTTATTGATCGATGGGTCGTTCGTTCGTTGCATTAAAAAGCATGTGTCGAATGGATCACAGACAAGATTAGTGATTCCACTGCGAAATTAGCAGGCTCGTTTCTTGATCGATGGGTCGTCGTTACAGCATCAGCATAGAAATCGTTCGTCAGAATGCTCGATGGCTCATCCTACCAATTGATTATGCCAACGTATGCTAAGTATGCTGGCCCAAAGGCTTATGCGGGCAGTTACATATTTGGGAACAAAAAAAAATTTATAACAAGGACGTATACTTTATATATAAGATCGCATCATAACCAAAATTCCATGTTCCCCGTTTCCTGACGGAGAATGCTAGAAAGCGCAGTATCAAGTTGCCAAAGTAGATGGCTGCGTTGCGCAGATTGTAAGTTAAATTTCCATCACAAAATCTCCTTTCAATATAAGGGCTTATTATTGTCTTGTATGATTTATTAGGACTTTGCTAATGTTTTTGGTTCGAGCGGAACTTCAATATCTGCATAAGCTGCGTTCTGAGATTGCATCGTACACTGTAATGTTTGAGATTGTGATACTATACAGTACCGGGATCTTTAGTTATGGTGCCATCTTAATCGTTCGTTCGTTTTTTAATCATTTTTGTTCCTAAAATACGTAAGATGCCCTCACAAGGTTTATGTGCACATGCGTTTGGGCAAATGTACATAACCTTGTGAGCATGCGCACATAACGTACGTGTTGTACAAGTGATAAATGTTTAGTTTTGCAGGAAGCTTTATTGATTAAATATCAGTTAAATGGGAAATGAAGAGATTCTTTTGACTGCATGGCTGACGATTTCATTGTTCGCTTCCTTGTTGGCAATTTTTAGCTGTTTTTTTTAAGTAAACTGGATAATTTTGTGTGAACCGAAAAATTATATTGGAGATCACTGAACTGATTTTTCCAATATTGGTTGAAGAATAACTTGAACTTCTAGCTCAAAAGATTCTTATGTAGTTTTCCCACTTTTTTCTTTTTGAGGGGAGAGGGGGAGGTGGTTCTTGGAGTTCGAGGATATTGTGCTGGTCATCAATAGGGAAAAATGAGGCTGTGCACTTCCTCCGCTCGTTTTGGTCGATGAGCTTGTCTACGAACAGGTTGAGTAGCGCTTTTGGAAAACAGAAATTAAGCGGACTACATGCCTTAACGCACAACTAAACAGCGCTGTTCAGAATAAATCGATAATTTCGTGTTTCCACATCATTTTTTCCCTGTAAGGTTTCCATTAAGAAACATCTTTGCTGCTTGAAATGTATAAAAGCTAATCAAATACTGTATACAGTTGTTTTCCTTTTTATGTGGTGTTTGTGGTATTATGGTGTATGCACTTGAGTTCTGGTTGTCTGGAAGAAAGCGATTAAGCTGAGTAATCTGGGACGGATATTAAAGTCATACTTTACAAACTTCGGAACTACTTTTGCACTCTGTGAGGGCACGAGACGAAGAACAATAGGCAGTTATCGGTTAGCTTACTATCATTTTTGCAAGGACTTTCCAGCTTCCAATGTTTCTTCATGTTCCTTTTTTTGCGCTGAAAATTGCCATATTGCATTGAGTTTGTGTAAAAGTGCGCATTTTTCTTTTCTATTTCGTTCAACTGTTTGCGTTTACTTCCGAAATTCGGCCGTACATTGCGTATGCCCTATCTTGTTTGGTGGCATTGGGATGGGAATATTTTCATTCGCCTCGTTACTTTTTCCATAACGTGACCTCGAGTATTGTTGTATTTTTAGGGTCAGTCTTATGTTCTACAGAAGATTCATATGCTGATTTTATGTGATCTTTTGAAATAAAGGGTAAACCAAACGTTTCGATATTCTTTCCGATATTTACTGTTGTACCTTCCACCCGTAACATCAAGATATGCAGGAGACACATTGGACTTTAAAGTAACCCATTTGCCTATTTTGGGATCACTTACGGAAGCACCTTTTGTGTTCACCACGAGTGGAATCATTAGAGCGCGATCTGATAGGACATCTTCCAACCGCGTACGTGTATTTGTTTTCTGGAAGTGTTTCTCATTTAGACCTCAACCGCGTACATCTGCTGAACGATCAGTTGTGCTGTCATATTTGTAAACATATCTTAATAACTGTGCATGATTGTGTGCCGGAAATGAATAATTTGGTTTGAGTCCATGTAAAGCGTTAACGTTTCAAAAATCGTTTGGGGGGAGAAAGTGTGACAGCCTCAGACCTCAGGTCAAAATTGCGAAATCCTTTCAGGAGATGGGCCGACGGAGTAGCGGATCATCTTATCGATGAGCTTTTTTCATTTGCAGTCTTAAGTTTCGCCATCTTCTCATCTATGAACATTCGCACTCATGCGCAACCGCAACAAGTGCAACAAAGAAAGCGGCTGTATTTTTAGGGTCTATAAGGCGGAAGAGAAGGACGGAGTTCATGGCAATCGAGGAACCCGTAAGGCCAGTGGAACACTGTGGGGAGGGATAGTCTCATATGGAATTTCGTAACTTGCTTCCTGAACTGTTCTCATTCGACCGCCAGGATCGACTGACGGCGGTTCAATTCTGAAACCTTGGAATATCGCAGGATGAAATTTGATCTGAATCTCTGTTACAAAATCACCTCCCCTCCTCCCCTATATCTCAAACGTATTTCTCTTTTTATTGTCTCTGAACTCGAAAATTTATTTATTGTTCTTTGCTTATCAATTTTATTTAAAAAGAACTCTATATGACCAGTGATTCCATGCTTTCTGGCTTATTATTCTGCATGTTTCTCCTCTCTTCTTTTAGGTGAATGCATATAATGCATGGATACGTGTGTGTTTATCGGTGTGTCGTTCTCGCATATGTTATCAGCTCTCACGTACCCTTTCCTAGTTCGCGTTAACAAAGATTAGTTAGCCGACCAATCAACCACACTATTTTTCTTGACGTTTTTCCAGACGATCTGCAGCCTTACGTCAAAATTACAGTGCTGCGCTTACGACTGCGGTGATAAGTTCACCTAAGAATTCAAACCACATTCATTTTTTACTCCTCAGACACAAATTACCACCCGCGTAATGCATAGCCTTTTGCCAAACGCTCAAAAATTCATCAACGAATTAGAAGACAAAGAAAAGCTGCATAAAAGCGTGACAGAACAAAGTGCGTACCCTTCTCGCCGCTTCGCCTTTTTCGAAGACCAGAAGTTGACTCCTGTGGAAGTGGAGCACTATTGCTCGACGTTTCCCTATGAAATCTATCAAGCTTCGTCTGATTTTCATCACCGTTACTTTCACCTTCGTGAGCCAATGCCTCATTTCGTAATTTATTCTTGTGAATTTGCACCAACGTTGACAATCTGTAAGCATCCCTGCTACCGAATGAAAATCGATATACTTCAAATATTTTTTAGTATAATTCGAAGAATTCAAAAGACGGCAAGCAAATGTTAAACAGTGGACTATTAGAAGTTTTGGCATCACTTAAGCACCGAAACAATTCAGATGACCATGCAAGGCTAGCCAGAGAGTGAAAGTAACGAGATTCGGCGGAAATCACTGCCGAATTCCCACTGAATCTTCAACGTCGAAACTCACTGAAAGGAATCCGCAATGTCAAAACTCATTGAAAGCGGTACGTCCAGCTTCTCTGTGATCGTCTAATTTAGTTCTACGGTCTATTGATGACAAAGGCGTGGCCAGACTTGGTATGGTACCATCCCCTGACCATAAAACAAGAATATATCGCCAGCGACATATTAATGAAGCGCAATTTCAAGGTATGAACTTATCTCCTCCCAACTCCCCCTCGCTATGCTCATTTTGCGGACTTCTCTGCGAACTTTCACCTACATCGCATCAAGATCTCATTTTCTTTCTCCTTCGATTTTTTTCTTTTTTTCTCTTCAAACTTTTTTCTCATACTCGATCCCCGCTTTTTCGTTCGTCAAACTGCGAGCACAGCTTAAAATCAGATTGCAACTCACGATCGTCTTTCCGTCTCCCTCAACCCCTCCCTCCACCTCTAATTTCTTGCAGTTTCCCCCAAAATACATTCACGTATGCTTTTACCAGAATACTAGCTTACAACTTCTCACTACCAAAGAAAAAACGACATCTTAGTGTCTGAGCCATAACCTTATCATTTTCTTCATTTCAGCGGTCTTCCTGACGCGAACAGATCGCAGTTCCGTTATAATTTTTGCGATTTTCCTCAAATAACTCTCCAGTATTCGAGCTACCTGCAAAAAACATTTCACGAATCGATTAAAATTTAAAAAAAAACTGTTAAAAAACTATTTCACAAATTACTAAACAGTTCGAACAGAAGCATACTGGTGTTTCAAGAAAAATGGAAACCTCCGTACTACCCCTAATAAAGCTCTATCGAATAAGTTCTCTTCTGAGCATTACAGAAAAAAAGAGATCTCTTTATATTGCTCCAAAATATCCCCCCCCCTTGCCCACTCTGCACAATCCTGCACAACGCTGCGAACTTTATGACCACTCTGCGCTCTATTTGACATGAAAGAGTAGATGAAAAGTGAAAATGCAACGAAAACTTCATGCTTATTATCATTTTTATCTTTAAAAAAATTTAAATGTCAAACTTCGAAAGAATATTACTACAGCAATGACCAACGCCGAAGTGTTTTTGACAACAAGAAACGCAATTCGCAAGCAGCCAGCAACGGTTATTTCTCGAGATCTTCACTGTAATTTTGCTTGAATTTTTTTGCTCACCAAAAGATTTTTACTTAAACTGGCTTAAGCGTCTCTAACGCCCAATGAGTTTTCACTCGAATGTGCTGGCTTTGAAGTTTTCTATCATTTGAAAGCTGGTGCTATTCGTGACTGCTCGTTTCAGTTGGCGATGGTGCTCATATCTTATTCATCAGCTAAAGCAACTATTATGCACTGTTTGCAGCTTTGTTGCAAACTATGTGGCACTGTATGGAAACTCTCCAGCAGAAGCATGCAAAATGAAAGCCCTCAATTTGTATACGCGAACGAATAAGCGAAAAACGGAAACCAATATGATTTCAAAAAAAAACTGACAAATTAGTGCAAAAGGCGGCGAAATATTCTTTAAGATACATTGTTTTTAAAAAAATTTCCTTCGAGCTTTGGAATTTTCGAAATAAGAAAGGAAATGTTAGACGATAGCGAAGATACATGAACGTCTCCTCTATCTCTTCCCTTACTCTTGCAAACGGCAGTGGTATGTAACATATACATACAATGAATGTTATCGCCTAGAATTAGATGAACATAAATGAACAAACGGTTCCCAATTTCAACCAACGAGCGAACCCAACCATCTTTTTCATAAGCCGATCGTAAATGCCTCATCAGAGGAGGCGGTATCCTAAGCAACACGTCATATGATGTGTCCTTTACTATAAAAACGAGTGTTGCAGTTGCCAAAACAGGTACGGATGAGATAACCGAGGAGAATACAAGTCAAAGAAAGCAACCGACTCCTTCAAGATGTGCTGCCTCATCAGAAGCACGTAACTGAGTGTCACTACGAATTTGACGCTCAAATGATCGGATGAGTTGCGAGCATTGTCGAATAGCACGCTCACTCTCATCGTCCAACTCGTTACGTTCCCATTCGCACATTCCTGCAACCAAAAGTAACAAATCGAAAAGTTCACTCCACGCAAACAACATACATTGGCTTCATGCCGAACAAGAGAGTCACTTTTTTATCGGCGCGCATACTCTACATTAGCTGTCGAATGTGCATCTTTAGGCACTTATAGTTTCATTCGAGACCCAATTTTAAACGCTCTCATCGATGTGTTTCAAACATTCCGGCTGGATAATTTCTGAACATGGCCGCGGAAAGATGAACCGCCAGCGGATGATCTGTATGAGCACCAAAATCTACAACCAAAACGACAGCGAAAGAGAAAGCGCCCCAGAAACTTTAGCGAGAACTGCGTCAGCCTTCATCTCAATAAACCATATTATCTCGAATAAGTCCTGGAGGGAGAGGGGAGTGGGTCTCCCCTTCATATGCGGGAAGATCTCGATTCGATTCCCGGCTGCTTCCCCGACGGATCGCCAGCAGGCTAACCACCAGGCGTTCCGAAACTGGTCAAAACTACCACTGGCAGCCCAGCTAGCGGGTGGTATTCAACAACAAGCTAAAACGGCCAAAGGAATGGCTGTGCTCGGCGTGCGTTTGCATCTCAGAAATATCGAGACATCGCACTGAAGGCCCGAGCGATCTTTCATCTTTCAAAGTCCTGGAAGTGGTGAAGTTCACTGTCGCCCAGAGAAACGGCTTTGTCGGAAGTGCGTGGGAAGATAGGGAGGAGGAGAGGGAGACAAAGAGAGCGGAGGAGAAAAGAGAAAGAGAGAGGAAGACTATATCAAAGAGAAACATGCATATTCGCCAAGGTAAAAACGAAATACGTGAGCTCGACCTCTAGATGTTGACAGGGCGAATCCTCTGCAATGCCCAACGGTTGCAATATAGTCCTGACGACGAGCGACGACCGCATCCCTCAGTTCAATAAGACAACGACGAATTTCCTCGGCCTTTGACGAATAAATCGAATAGCTGCTTGGTGGCAGACAAAACGTGCCGTCGACTGGCTCGGAATCTGATGCTGCGATCGATGTATTCGAGAGTAAAGTCGAAAAAAAACGTATTTAAACGACAGCCATAAAGTTTGTACGTTATGTGCTTTGCTGACTCATCGATCATGTTAAAAGGTTTCATAAACGGCTAAAAGAAAAATCATTTTTAGTGGTTCAATCGCTTATACAAGTCTACTAAACGACCGCTTTTTTGGCTATCGGACGATTAAAATAGGCATCCCGATAATAAATTTTGCAAGAAATTATTTGCGGACAAAAATGCCGAAGGACACGAATTTTAGGATGACGAAAGCTTGGAACTGTGAAAAATTACCCGCAGAAAAGGCCGCTCTTGAGTTGCAATTGTTAACGTACCGTCGACCTGCTAGCTCATTGATCAGCTATTCACCTCTCAAAAATTGTAAAATCTGCAGAACATCAGGAGGGGGGGGGGGGGGGGGGGGGTGTAGGTGAGAGAAAAAAAGGAGCGAGACGACGACGTTGCATGTGTATGACCTACATTCCATTCCAGGAATCCCGAACTTCTCTGTCTCCCATTTCCAAACGTTTCTTTTCAAGTTGTTTAACCTCTTCAGTAAGCCCCTAGCAAAATTCTCCAACAACAAGCGAAATTGAAACGTCCAAAAAAATCATCGATTTTTCCCTTAAAATTGTATTATTTACTTAGCAAAGGCGTTTCGAGGCTATTTAGTGCCTACGCGTGTATACAGATAGAAACTTGCGTACGAGCACTCACTGGTAAGCAGCGTACCGGTGAATTTAATTTCCTCGATGGCGTCACCTCGCTCTTTTTTAGCTCGAGCTGCTTGCCGCATTTGGATTGTCTTCACTCGTGCACGGAACAAAGACGTATTATCGAGCGGCATCTTTCCCTCTAATTACACAGATACATTTACTTCTCAAATTTATGCAAATAAAGAATGGGAACGATGGCACACACTCTAAATATGAACAGCACATACGTCTAGAGATGTCGTTAAATGTAGCACTCGTGTGAAAAGAAACGACACTTTAGCACAGTCGATCAGTGGGCGTACCTTTACCTAAATCTCCATTCTGCTACCCTAAACTCCCGAATTCAACCTGCTCTCCTTGTTTTATAAAGTCTCCTCTTTCTTAGGTAACTGTCCGCATAATTCCCTTCTCAAATTTGATCCCTCTTTTAAACGTAGCTCCCCTCTCGGTATACCGTCCACAACCCTAAGTTTGGTCTTCATTCGAATTCGATTCCTCTAGGGGACCATGTTAAATGTAACCTCGACTCGCCGTTCTATAGCCCACTCCCGCGGCGCTGCCGTCGAGCAGTCACACAGCTACTTTCAGCGTGTCTGCGTTCGTCACGGAGCGTTTCTTCCTATTCGTAACCGTTTTTAAGGTGAAATGTAAAGGCTTGTGCACTCAGGTGACAAGTTATAGGTGGAGAGAGCGATACTGGGATGTGAGGACGGAAGAAGCAGAAAGAGGGACGGGAAGGATGAAAAGGAAGAGGATCCTCATCTACTGCAATCGATTTGGGAGAGCTACGCTCTCTTACACATAGTTCCCCTATAAAAGTGAAGTGAAAAATCCGAATACGCATCACCGAATTTTATGCTAATTTTTCCGTACGCTCGAAATTACAGGTGATAAAATTAAGAATTCGGGTGATAAAATTAAGAAGGAATTCGGGAGATGGGAGACGTACGTGCAGATTTCGGATTTTGGTACGGGTAAAAGCGTTTATTTGATGGGAATAAATGAAGAAAAAATGCGTAAATGCTCGAGAAGTGAAGACTGGGATGGTAGGGGGGAAGGTGATTCTTTGGTGATTGAACGGCGTTGATGTGTCACCGGAAGCAAATATTCAACTGAAATGAAGTAGATGTGAACAATGAGCGACAAGAAATACTCTTTGCTTCAAGTTACCCTTTTTTTGTACGTTTTCGTAGGCCCGTCTCTGTACTCAAGCGGTCACTACTCTTCACTACTGCCGACTCCCATCGACTTTGGTTACTTGGTTACTTATGCTAACAGCGTAGCGGAAAAGAAAGAGATGCGCATCACCCATATCTCCTGTATCACCTAGATAATGTGCAACTATCAGGTAAACCTTTGCGCTTCCTTCCCTCCCGTCTCCTTCCTCCTCCCGTCGCCTGTCATATACAACATTATTCCCCCTTCATTCTAGCTGCGCATAGGCGTGCTATACATAGGGAAAACTCGGATTTTTCAGGCAAGTTCGAATTTTTATCAAACAATATAACTTTCCTCCAACCGCTTCCCCCAAAACGCTCGAGATCAATGTGGAACCCCCTCTTTTCCTCTACCCTCCCCTCCCCAGACTGTCCTAAATATTCCAGGTTTTCCCTATCCTAAGCATCTTTGAAGCAAGGGTCGAACTAAGTTTCGTGAATAAAGAAGACTCGTTCCGAAATGTCGCAGTGACGCTCTTTATATCAATCCTAATTGGTATTTGATTTCATTTAGCTTTTCTAAAAACACTAATACTCCTGAGATGATCACAGAACGAGTGACCTATTAGTTTGACTGGATCACTTTTTACCAATTATCTTTCAGCGTACCTCTATTAATAACATCAACTGGTTTCCCAGCTCATCAAGTTGAAAGTATATTTTCCACGTCATCTGACGTCACATTACTTCCGACTATCGAGTAAGTTAACACTCCAGCGAATTGCTTCAGATAGCTTAAATATTTTCATACAAATATTTGACGAAATCTGCCACAGTTCACTCTGAAACGATTAAGTGGGATGGTTAACCTTAGTCGAGTGAACTCCTAAATATCTCCATCCTAAACTGGTCTGCGTCATTTGAAAGAGTTCAGCATATATCGTTTTAAAGAAAAGTGTAGCGCAACAATTTTTGGGACAGCTTATAGATTGGCATATTGCAAATTCGCGAATTCGGCGTTCACATTATGCACACTCAATGAGTTGTCTGCGGTAACAAAAAGAAAAAAATACGCGAAACGGTGATCTCTGCACGCTGCGTTAATAAAATACTCGTGAATACTGTCCACAAAAAAAAACTTTTATCAAAAATAAAAATAAGAAAACTGTTAAAATTTCGAAAAGAGAGCTCTTTTGCATCCTTTTCAGAAAGTAACGAACTACAAAAGAACCAGCGGATACGATGCAACGAGAAAATCAGAAATGAAACCGAATGAAAAAAAAACAAACAAATATGCATTTATCGAGAAATGGCGGTGCATCCGGTTGTTCACACACAATTCACAAGACCATTTGAACGGTACCATAGTCACGAGTACCTCTGCTACAAGCCATAACAACGCCTCCAATGTTTTACTTCCTCCTCTATGAAACCCTCAAACTGCTCCCTCGAAGAGGCAACCAGAGGTTATGCACTCTCTGTTTCTTTCTCTCTCCCCCTTCTCCATGAAAGCGAAGAACTACCTCTTAGCGCCCACCAACAAGCCCCTCGTGCACAATTACAGAGACTGGGGATGATCGAACGTGCTGCCTGCCTCCCAATCTGCAAAGAAACGCTTGAGGCGATTGTAATGACCCCGAAAGCAATACAACTGAAGGGCAAAAAAACGATGCAATGAAACCGCTATAGGATACGAAATGAAAGAATTACCCTTTAACAGCCCAATAACGACAACGTAATAATTTAAAACGCGCCCGCCGTCTATACAATTCACAAGTAAAATTGCCATTAAAAAATCTCAATGTTTGCGGCTTCCACAAGGAAAACAAATTCCAAATTAATCCATTCTAAAGATGGAAAACAAAACAAAAAAAAATTGAAAAATGAAAAGAGATATTTTCAATGAAAATGTCAAAATTATCGTTCGGAGTAAATGTATTCAATGGAAAATATCGTCCAAACTAAGTTGTACCCCTTTTCTTTTTCTCAACTATTTTTTGAAATAGAAAAATTTCCTAGAATCATATCCTTTTTCTGATTTACGTTTATTCCAGTTATGTACGAATGCTATAAAATATGTTAAGTTTCCAGTAGGAAACTTAGTCAGATCAGTTATGGATAACAAAACTTTTGCAGACCAAATAAAAACAAAATGAAATGTGTGATACGAGAAACGACAAGATAATCGAATGAAAAATGAAACGCTTTCCAGCAATTTCATCGAAACTGAAACCATCATCATCCATACTTGGCCGGACGATCTCTCAACATCGACAGTACCATCATTTTATCCTATTTTGCTTTCCATTAACCAAATTTTTCCATATCCTCCCCAAAAAATCGAAAATGAACTACTACAAGGGACGCCTCTCATGTAAACCCTCGTCATACAACTGTTTTCATAAGCCTCCTCTCGATCACAAGCAACATTAACAAGTGCTTACTGCCATATTTCACTTGCAAAAAACACTTTACTATATGATAAATTGCGAGTGAAAAAAGTAAAACCTTCAATTCCGTTCGATCTACTCTCTTCTCCCCCCTTACTAATATTGGCAATGAGCGCACTGAGTGTGTCGAGCTGTGCGTGGCACTTTGCGTCATAGATCGATCGGCGTTAAAGTCGATAAATAATGTGTATGCGGCGCGCCTTAAACAAGCGGTCACCAGCTTAGCTGAGTGCGACCATACTTCCACACAAATACACTTAAACGGATAGATAGATGCACTTTCAATTCCACTGCTTATAACGAGAGGAGACACTGCAAATAAGACAGCCCCATATGGAAAGAGAACATACGGAATAGAGCGGATAATGTATGAAAGAAACAGACTGGAACAGAATAGCACTCCGAATGCCGCGCTCATATTTCACGCAACGATAACAGCCAAAAATCCACTATGACTTTTAACTCGGAATGCGCTTTGTGTTTGTTGTGTCCAAGAAACTATGTAAAATGGACCGCATCAGAGCGCCAATTCCATGAAAATATTCGTAAAAAATTGGCAAAGTTCAGAACAGACAGAAGAGTGATGCACGATTTTGTCATCCTGTTAAGAACGTCTTCGCTGTAGGTGAATTGGTCCTTAAAAAGAAACCTACCGAATCTACATTAACAGAAATCGACCAACCTAAAATCATAAATGTCAATAATTCCCACTGTTCTCGTCCCCCTTCACCCCTCTTCAAAGACACTCTTTCATAGAAGTGCTCCATTAACTGCTCCTTACATCACCTGCATTGAACGTTAGCACAAACTAAGCGAAGGGAGGAATGAGTTGAAGAAATGAAATGAAAGGAAACGAACAGAAACAAAAACAGCGAGAGTGTGTTGCTGGATAGGGGCGAGGCGAACGATGGGCCTGTGTATAGGGCTTATTTATTGCCCGCCCAAATCACGATTATGATAATGAGCACCACCACAATGGCGCACATGATGATGATCATCTTAATGTTCTTCCACCAGTACTTACGCTTCAACGTCGCAGCCGATTTCTCGAATTGGGATGCACCTTCCTGAAAATCGATAACTTGTGCATAGCCACTCGTCAATATGCGTAGAACGGTACAGTGGGAATGCGTGCACGACGTGCGCGTTAAAGATTGATCGATTCGATTCCGTAATCGCAGATAATCCCCATTCATACCTTTACTGACCCCATCGCTCGCTCAGACATTGCAGCTAGACAGACCGAATCGTGCAAGTTTTTAGCTCTTTATTCATTCATAACTTTCCCTTCGATCGATGAATTTCTTTAAAATGGAGCCAGTACAAGATGTTGGTTACACCTACCAACTTTTCAAACTTTAATTTCCTTTGATTCCTGATCTGAAAATACCGGACAGGCGTATGTACGTACAAATAAATGCGCACAGACATGACGTCACAGCGATGCGCTTTGCAACTGCAAATGTCTTAAAAGAGTGACTAACATGGTCAAGGAGGAACATACGGTGGAAGCATATGCAATTAATTAACATAAAATGCGTCCGGGGAATACTGCAAGCATATTTGGATTTTAATTATGCATCACAAAGCAAGTACTTGTCCGGATGAATTTTGCATCGTCAGATTTTGTAAAAAGATTGTCTATCGAACGATAAACTATTCACAGTGGCTCTACGCGCAATCGTATGCGGACGATCTGCCGCCCCTTTCATCCATTAAAA